>QLON01001977.1:0-130369 GCA_003313675.1 Termitomyces heimii | reverse complement strand
AGCGGGCTTTGCGACAGATATGCCCTGAGGTGTTATATTTCTTCCTCTTCCTGAATGATGCCAGATTGCAAAAAGCCGAGTCCAATGTGGACTGACGAGCTCTGTGTGAGTAGGGAAAGGAAGCAGGACGTAGGCAAAAGCGAACCTGACGAGCTCTGTGTGAGTAGGGAAAGGAAGCAGGACGAGGTGGATTAAAGCGAGACTGAGCAATATATATCATATCGGAGAGAAAGAGAAAAGAGGAACAATGAGGCCATTATCGCCGATGCGACAAAGCGATGTGATATGGCCAGTGGACGCGACGCGTACAGGGTTGAATATTGAATGTTGATCGAGGGTCGTGTCGCTTACATAGACCTCGATCAAAGGCTTTTGATCGATTCATCTTCCTGAATGATGCCAGATTGGCTTCCGTAAGTCCATTTGTCAGCACAATGGTCACATGATAATTGACCTTAATAGGTCATGCGCACGACAAGGCTTGCAAGCTTGAAGCATGACTACTAATCCACTGGTTGGCCCTTCGCCTCTCAAAGATATAATACATCCCCAGTTCTACCAGAATAATTTTACTATCGAACATTATATCAAGTCTGAGTTGACAGTCAAACTTGATAAAGGTGAGTCCTACTCTGAAAGGCTTCTTTATACCGACTCGTTCGCAGATGACCAGATCTGCCGCTTGGCTCTTACTCCTGCTGGTTGTCCACTTGGCCCTCTCCACTGTCCATTACGTCACACGTCTCCTTCTGCACAAAATTTTCAACCAGCCAAATTACCACCAACACATCCTCGTGAAAGAGAAAGGTTATCTACCGTCTGCAAGCATTGGTTGCGAGGTCTATGTAAAAAAGGGGATGCATGTGAATTCCTTCATGAATATAACTTGCGACGGATGCCTGAATGTTGGTGGTACGCCAAGTACGGTTATTGCTCTGCTGGGGATGAATGCCTATACGCGCATCCTAAGGAGCGAAAAGTGGAGTGTCCAGACTACAATAGAGGCTTCTGTAAATTGGGTATGGCTCTGTAGTATCCCTTGTCATAACATGCTTTTAGTTGGTTATATAGGTCCGTTGTGCCCCAGAAAACACGTTCGTAAGGTTGCTTGCCAACTGTATCTGACTGGCATCTGTCCTCACGGACCAGATTGTTCACGTGGCCAGTACGTATGTTCCTTTTCTTTCCCTTCTGTACTAATCTTGGCTATGGTAAGTCCAAAGCCCGGCATTCCACCTCCTCAGGCATATGACCCCCCTTCTCCACCGTCAAGTCGTGAACTCGGCCCACCACCGCCAGGGTACGGTAGATATGCAGATTTTGATCGTGGATTTGGAAACGGGACAATGCCTCCCGGTGGGACTTTCAATGGTCCACCAGGGTCGCTTAGAAGAAATTTGGATGAGGTTCTTTGCTTCAAGGTGAGTCCTACACTTCTATTAGACAAAGGTGATAATCGACCACTTGTAAAGTGTGGAGAGAAAGGACATTATGCCAATCATTGTCGCAATCGAAATGTTCCAGGCAATCGAGGAGGGAACGAACGGGTCAAGAGGTATGGAGGTTCTGACGACTAGGTCTGCAGATTGTCACTTGAGGACGATTGGCAAATGTATCTATTTGGACATGTTTATTACATCAAAATAGATAAAGGTTTTAACAATCTACGAAAGAAGTTCCTGTTTTTGAACAAGTATGGGTTGGCAGAAGACATTTGTTCTGTCGGAGAGAGGGAAAGGCTGTCACTTGGTGACGAAGGAGATCCTAGCCCAGATTGGATCTGGCCTCGAGGGAGTTAAAGTACGTATCCTTGACCTATTCAAGATGGCACTAGATCACATTTGCTAGGCTGGCATGCTCTTCCTTTTCATGTTCGTGAGGTGTTGTTTATAAAGATTCGTTGTGACTTATCATCGTAGCAAACATACTTCCGCTGCTTTGACTGTCAATGAGAACTATGACAGAGGTCTCGTCTTTTACACCTGCTTCGACCTATGCGAATCTGATTAATGTCGAGTTCGAATCAGACGTTCGTACAGGTGACTCGTTTGAGAGCATCGGCCATGGTGTAGATTCTAATCTCTTTCATGTCAGATATGGACATGGCTCTTGATGTCATCGTACCTGAAAGCCTTGACTGGCGCCATACCGACGAAGGACCCGAGTCCGTCCACAAGTTGTCACTGAAAAATTGTTCGATTGACGTCTTATATCTCCTACAGTGATTCGTGAGCAATTTGCATCTTATTTCTCCGTCATGGAAAAAAGACCTACAACATTCGCAAGTGTCTCTCACACGAAAGCATCTTTGGTCGGCAGTTCCGTCTCAATCCCTGTTACTGACGGAAAGTTAAATTTGGGTACATGGCAAGGTAGGTTACAGTTGTTCCAGGATCAAATGAACGTCACGCTTTGATGTATGAAAGGGATTTATTTGACAGAATTCAGACATCAATCTCACTCAAGGACTATTGTCGCAACGATCATGTAGGTGCTTACACTTGCGACCTAGCAAAGATAACTTGAGAAATCACGGTGACTTCTGGTAGATCGTGACCAAACAAGAGCCCTCGCCATTGTACTTACGATCTTGTATCGTTAAAAATTGTACTCAGTAGCGAAGCAGTAGCACGGTAAATGACTGAGTTATCAGTGTAGAGTCCTCGCGAGCGTTGACAAGGCAACTGCCAGTAAATTAAAAGCATTGGCCGTCGTGGCAGGTGTGTGAAGAGCCACGTGCCGGAGAGAACATACTACTCATATGAGTGCTGCTCTGACTGAGTCGGTACCTCATTTCATCTCCGAAAACGCCGCTTAGGCGTATATCCAACTTTTGACTGCTCTAGACCTTTCCTTTTGACTGCATATGCCGAAGGCCCTTGTTGGGGTGACCGCGCCTCCTAACCGTCCTCCGGCGCTCCGACGAAATCAGGTTGGTAACATAGCGAAAACTCGCTGTCTTAAATAATTTCCATCTTGTGCAGGCGTGCCGTTCTTGTCGCAAGAAGAAGCTGGTATGTTACTAACACTATTTCACCCACTACAGCTATTCGATGTACCTTTATAGAAATGTGATGCTGCTCGGCCACATTGCGGAACCTGCGTCAAGTGAGATGTGTTGCGCATCTATCGAAGCATCCGTCGACTTGAAGCTAAACGGTCGTCAGGGCTTGGCAAAACTTGATCAGTGTCCCTGCGCCAGTGGGATACGCGTAAGCCAGGGTTGTACTCATGAGATTTTGATCCAAATTGAATGGATTATAGGCATCCTACAGAACCATCTTGCTCCTACGATCCAGTTGAGGGTTTGATGCTTGCACCTGACATTGATCCATTGGAGAGAATTAAGCAACTGGAGGAGCAGATATGTATGTCTACGTTATCTTCTCGTTCCCTGCCCTGATTTACGTCTAACTTGTAAAGCTCATCTGAAAACCCGTTTGAACGAGCATGAGATGGGGTCTACTTCTGCACCCTCTCGTCAGCCTCCAAATTTACTGTATTCTGACACGTCGTCGTCTGCCTCGACTTCCTCTCAACCAATACCTGATATGGGAAGAATATCTTTACCTCATGCATCATTGTCCGTTATGAGCACCACTTCGTCAGATGACAGTCCTGGGTTACGCTTTCGCAGCCCAAGTCGAAGTCCTGAAAACTTACTGAACACTTCCGCGAATGGGCAGATTTTTATGGACCTACTGTTCTTGGGTTGGAACTCTGACCTTCCAGATCCTGTTACTCTAAATCACTAGTAAATATTGCCCTCGATCTTGCGCATTGACGTGCTCATGCGAGTCTGCTTGTTCAAGCATCGATGTCTTCTTCAAATGTGACCCTTGTGGGTCTAGGGTCTTACATCGACCATCTTTTCTTTCATCCATGCATCTTCCTCCTAGAGATCCTGGATTCCCCCATTCTGCCATTTTGCACGCTATAGTTGAGCTATCTCTCCAAGAGTCCTCCGTTGGTGCTGACGCGTTGTATTTAGTGTGCATCAGCTTCTCGCTGGTCACCTCAGAATGTCATCATACTCCCCGACGGGAGTCGACGTGATCAATTTGCTGAGTTTCATGCGAGCAAAACTCGACAGTATATTGACAAAACAATGGCAAGTGGTGAAGACATTTTTTCCGTTATGCAAGCATGCATCCTCCTGTCTTGGTACTTTTACCAGGAAGGTCGATGGGTTGAAGTTTGGATTTTTGCTGCTTTTCAAACACGGGTCGCGGTGCCACTTCGACTAAACTATCCTGGCACGTTCTCTACTCATGGAAATAATTCCCCTGGTGCCTATCTGGCGCCTCCGAAAGACCTGCGTGATTTAGAATCGAGGCGTCGGACGTGGTGGATGACGATTTTATTTGATCGGATCGCTTCTGTTGGGGGCTGGATTCATGCTGTAGATGAACGTGACCTTGGGACTGAACTCCCTTTACGGACAGAAGATTTTGAATTGGAGGTTAGTTGCACTCGAACCATCTCGAAACAATTTGATTGATTGAAGATATTCATAGGCTGCTATACCTAGCAATCCGCAGGACATCTCTAGTCCAGATTTGTTCACGCGACATCCACCACAGTACACAGATTCTTTCCTACTTCTGATCAAAGCAGTCATGCTCTTTGGGCGCGTCACTGATTTCAACGTGCGAGGCAACTTACGTGCGCCTACTGCCCCGAGCAAGAATCAGAATCCTTATTTCCTCGAGGGATTTGAAGAATTAGATAAATTGATCAGTGTAGATTTCTTGCAGAGTTTGCCACAAATATTCAAAGACAACACAGGTGTCACTGATGTGCCCGAGGGTACGGGGCTTGACACAGATCTTTATATGGTGCATATTATACCTCACGCGTAAGTCCTGGTCAGCCATTTGGGAAGGACTCTTCTTAATCGATGCTGCAGCGCAACGATAACACTCCACAACCCTTACATTGATTTCGCAAATCCACAGTCAATTTCGACCAAACGGTGTGTCGAAGCTGCTAGACGGATTCTTGGTGCATTTTATACGCTGTCAGCAACATCTCTTGATATTTCCCGCTTACATCCATTTGTTACGGTGAGTTACTTGGCCCGCCTTTAGTATACAGTGGAAATTGAGCATCCACCGCCATCAGATTTGCTGGTATCTTGCAGCTGTTGTGGAGATCCAGTTATGCAAGTATTTCATAGAGATAGGTGATACCGAAAGTGAATCGACGGCTTGGGGCGAAATAAATGTATTAAGGTTCGTAATTCATGACTTATCTCGACACAGCGAGTATTGAAGGACTGCAGGTCTGCAATGATGGAGTACGGCCATCGGTCACCTGTTGGGGGTAAGTCGTTTTGCTCTGCTCTACGGATTGTTAAATTATGTAACTGTTGAAGCGCGGCAGGAGAGGCTTCTGCAGGGGCTGATGCGTGAAATTGTACGTATGACGGCACAAAAACAGCCTTTGGAGGTGGGAGTACCGCTGTACCCATTTTCCCACCACACCCTATTCCGAAAGGATGAATCGTCCAGGGTAGTGCCCAAGAATGGGTTACCCCCGGCAAGTATCCAACCAGGACAAATATCGTCACCGACTGGTCATATCCCTGTCTCCACGTCATACCAGCGACCGATGACAAATAATCAATGGTCACTGTCTGGTTCACCACAAGGCGTATAGCTAAGAGGTGCGGTAGCTTTTTAATTGGATTTTACAAACATCAAGTAAATAAAGATCATGTATGGAAAATGTGTGTATTATTGATTGACTGACATTAAGAACGGTCTTTGATATTTCTTTCTCTTGCCAACATCTCGTCAAACTCAGCCTGTTCTGCGATACGGTCTTGGCTGCGTGAGCGGTGGAAGGCATCTGGGTCGGGCTCAGAAGACACAGGAGAGATACGTGACCTTTCGTGACTCTGACGTAGGGCGTCCCATGAAGAATTGGTCGATGGACGTGCATTGACAGCGCGAATCTGATCCCACTTGCTCGGTGGATTGTTTGAAGGCTTTTGAATGTCAAGTTTTGACGAAACTATGGGTGATGGATCTAGGAGATGAAACATGTCAGCCAAGGAAAAGACATAGCAAGGAGATTGTCAGACACCTGTTGGGATTGGATCGGTGTCTGTAGCCCATTTGGAATCTGACGTAGTAATTAAATTTTTGCGAGCGTTCTCGAGGGCCCGTACAAAGCCTGAAGGATTTTCAAGAGAGCGAACAAACTTGATGTGGGCGAAGAATTTCACTGCTTGGCCCGCGAGAGAACCGCCGAAGGTAGAGGCGAGCAAGATGACATATGTGCGAGCGGGTGACCAGGAAGGCTTACGGAAGGCAAAAGTGACAGGGAGGGCCAGGAGGGAACCAATGAGCTGGTCAAGGGATCAGAGCGCGATGAGGGGGACAGAGGAGGACGGACGGGGTAGAAGCGGTGGCGGCTTGCAGAGAAGCGGACGGCAGCTTCATAGTCGTTGTGAGAGATGTTGCCGGCGTCGCGCTGTGGGGCGAGGAGAGACTCTACAGAGCGGGGGTTTGGCAATGTGCGATCTACGGCGGGCAAGTCGTAGTTGATGGTTTGTGACATGAGATTATTATATTGGTTGTAGTGACATGGGAATTGCAATATTCAAGTCTTTAGTTGTTGTTTACTTGTTAGAATCATGGACACCGGCGAGCCCAATGCCCCGTCGCCCCCGCCAAAGCACGTCCCCCAGCCCCTCGACCTAGACCTCGCGGGCAATCCCCCACTCCTTCCTTTTACCCCGCTCACTCCGTCTTCCCCCGCCCGCAAGCAAAATCCCCTCACTGACCTCATCGACTCCGAAAAGTCCTATGTCGACCAGCTCACAGGCATCATTCGCGTCCGTATTTTCCTTCTCCACCTTCCCTAGTCCCTGATCTCTCTTCCAGAAAGTTGCCGCCGCCTGGTCACGCTCGAATCTCCCCCCTCCCGAACTTGACACCATGTTTCGCAGTGTAGAAGGCGTCTACAAAGCCAGCAGGGCCTTTTATGCTGTACGATCCCGTCCTTTATGCGTCTTCCATCTGCTCACCCGTCTTTCCAGAAACTGAACGAGATCGGCACAAGTCCATCAAACCCAAAAGCTCTTGGCGACCTCCTTATGCGATGGGTTCGTGTCATCTCGCTGCGTTTCCTCCTTGCATCTCATATTTGATCAGATCGACGACCTCCAAGGGCCATACTCCAATTATTGTTCCAAATATTGCTGTGGTTTTGATTCATGGGAACCCATCCGATCCAATGCGAAACTCGCCAGCATCTTGATAACCTTTTCTGCTTCCAATCCGCCCCCGTCTTCTACTATCGCTTCCAATGCCACTAGCCCGCCCGTTTGGACTCTTGATGAATTATTCCTCCTTCCAAAAGTGAGGCTCAAATACTACAAGAAACTCTACAGTCGCCTCCTGAGAAGCACCGCGCCGGGAAAGAGCGATTATAAACTACTTGTTGGTGCATTAGAGACCCTTGATCTCCTCCTGGCTACCCTTGAGAGCCGCGGCTCTATCACAGTCGGCAACTCTGATGCTGCGTCGTCCGCTCCACTACCACCAACGCACCAACCAGCTGAAGAGGTTGTGATTGACCTAAGAACTCGGAGCATCGTTGAGCAACAGAACAAGCAAACCTCTGATCCGCAACCAAATGCAAATACTCATTCAGGGAGTGAGTGTAGTTCAGCTCGTAGTAGTAGCCTCTCCGACCGGTAAGCTGAAGTTGGTTTGCAATGATTCGCTTGTTAAATGTTGCTCAATACAGTGACCGTTGCTCACGTGAAACGCCGACAGCCAGTCGTGCATCGTCTGCGACTCTTTCAATGCCAATATCAGATCTCGAACGTCGATTGTCTACCCAACGGACTCTCGATATTTTTACCATGAAGCCCAAAGTATGTGACGTTTTGTGTATGGAGCTTTGACGTCTTCATCGGTTTCTTTTAATGTAGATCGTCCGTTTGCAAATGGCGTCATCTTCACTCACTTTTACCAGGGAACTTCGTTCCTCCATGGACGTTGTCATTCGTTTTACGTCACAAGCCACCGGTGTCGAACTTGTTCATTCCTTGGGTCACGTTTATCTTCTTTCCGATCTCTTCTTGATAGCAGAAAAAATGACACCGCAGGAAAGAAGTCTTCACGGACAAGATGGAGCCGATATGTGGTTGTCATATCCTCCTCTTGCTGGCAAGGTGTTGCGAGTGTTTGAAATTCCTGAGCAACGTGCGTTTTTCCTTTCGGATGTCTTGCCGTCGTCAAATTGATGACCGAAAATTATCAATAGCCAAGTCATTACGAGTGGTGATCATGAGGAAAGAGACTCTTCTCCTTGAGACTGATTCAGTGGAGCTTCGGGATTCTTTGCTTGCTCATTTCCGAGAATGCATTGAATTTTCACAATCACGTAAGTTTTTCTGTTCCTTTCATCAATGTATTCTTATCCATCCATTCTTCAGTTCCTCCGGCCTCAAAGGTGCCCCCACCTCCAGTGCCGCCACTGAATGGCATTTTCCGCGGTCCAAACAATTCTCTTTCCTCTCTCCCCTCCCCATCAAATCCTATTAACAGCCGTAGCCCAAGTCCTCTCAATCGACCGTTGCAACAAGTTAATCCGACGGCCGCTCCTCCGCCAAACCCCAATCCGCCCCCCTATCGTGATAATGAAGGTACAATTGATAGTGTAAGAGGGCCTATACAATCTTCGGGCCACGGTCAAAATCAGCAGGGGCCTCAGAGAGAACCCTCGGCCGACAATTCCCTCCCAATGTCCACATTCCAAGCGAACTTGCCTGCAGGACAGCTAGTGGCTCATGGTGATGGACATATGCCCCTTCAAGTGCCCAGTCGGACTACAAGTTTTAGCTATCAAGGTCCTTCACGACCTGGGTCTGGTCCACCTATTCCTCCAGGTCCTGGTTCTGTCTTCCCCAGTAATGGACCACCTTTCTTTGGTCCTGGTCCTATCTCCTCTGGTCCTCCTAGTGGCCCCGGTCCTGTTCGTGGTCCTCCTGTTAATTTCGGACCGGCTCCAGGCCGCCATCCTAGCCCCAGTGGACCCCTCCATAATCCGCCAGTCGGCTCGTATGTCCCTCCACCTTTCCAGCCGGGTGCCGATCAATCATTCCCTCCGAAACGCGGCCCTAATGGACTTCCCGCGGGAGCCCTTCCACCAAATTCATACCCCCCAATACGTCCTCCTTCGGAGCCAGGTGTTCTAAACGGCCCTCCTTTCGGAATACGGAAAAGCCCATCTGGCCGTTCTCTTGCGTCTCAGTACTCTCGCTATGAACAGACTCCTGGCGCCGCTCAGCCACCTGTGCCGTTCTTCCCTGGTGGCAATCCCCAAAGCCTCAACACATTCCCGAGGAACAGCTACAATAGTCTTTCTGCTCCTCGGCCCTGCCTTCTTCCGTCGTCACTCCAGCTTGCCTCCTGCTCAGTCTCTACGACAGAACCTCCGATTGATGAGCCTAGTCCACCTAACTCCCCAGTTGAAGAAACTCAACAGCAGACGGGACCAGTAACATCTACGATTTCTGCGCAAATGAAATGCAAGGTGTTCCTCCAACAACAACACGCACAGTGGAAGTCATTGGGCTCGGCTAAGCTCAAGCTTTACCGTCAGGATCCGACCAATATCAAACAACTCGTTGTGGAGGCGGACAACAAGGACAAGTCGATCATGATCTCCACCATAGTTCTCACTGATGGTGTGGAACGAGTTGGAAAGACTGGAGTGGCTATTGAGCTTAGTGATAAAGGGCAACGGACAGGCATTATCTATATGATCCAACTGCGCAACGAGACTTCGGCTGGCGGGTTATTTGACAGTCTATTACAGGGATCCGATAGAGCAGCAAGGAACTGATTTCCTAAACTACCACATTCTACCACATTGTCCAGGCTCTCTAGGTTAGATGCATATATAGGACAGACGCATGGACGTTATCGACTCATCATCACCTCATTACATTACAATCGTTTCTCTACTTTACTAGCTCTAACTTTCAGCTCCTGCTTTTTATAGTTAGATTGCTTCAATAATTCATTCGTTTTCCCTCGGGCCAGCGAATTTCCGCAGCTAATGAAACGTGATCGCTACTGCTGACGCCTTTCTGTGGAAGACCACGTTCAAGGTCCTTCAGTTCATGAGGTGAGAGAATGGCAGCTATGCTGGACTGTCGATCAATTGGGTCTAAAACAAAGATATAATCTAGTAAAAAAATTCTTAAACGTCACGATAGCACTGCTGAAAGGGACAAACCGAGGGTCGTCTTCCAAAAGTGTGTATAGCTCGTGTATTCTGGTTCATGGCGACCCTTTCTGTCGGACCTCAATGCAACTCTGGAACCGAATGTTTGTGTAACACCAAGGTCCCTTATATTGGCCAACCCTAAGTCGTAGGCGCTACGTAATCTTGGTATGCGGGCAAAAAAATCTGACAGCTCTGTAAGTGAGAGGAGTCCATCTGATGGCGTTGCATTTCGAGCGCATGTTATCACTTTGTCTGGATCTCCACTTTCTTCGTTACCCTCTCCCGCATCAAGCTTAGGATCTCGTGGGACAGAAGGATCAACAGACATATGGACAACGTAGGATGGAACAAGAGTGTCTTTCTGTTCGGGGAGTATTGAGTCACCAACAAGAAGAGAATAAGCGATGTCGTCAGGTGCAAAGTTGAAGTCTGCTCAGGACGTATAAATGTCAAGGACGAAAAGAGACAACAAGTCGAATCATTCACCTCCAGCGATTATGCACGGCCAATGTTCCACGTTGAGTCCCTTTCTGAAGTTGTTTGTTTCCCGAACCAATATACCAGCTTGCCTGATTCGTGGAATCTCGATCAACCCGCCGATTAAATGAGTTTTGCAATGTACCTTGTCCTTTCGTATGTATATCTACGGAAAACCAGTGATTAGTGTTTCCCGACTCTAGCTGTAGATCACGAACCTCGGATGCCAAAACAAGTGCGTCGTGGCGACGATCACTCCCTCTGCCCTGCCTGCCGTGTTGCTTTGAAGAGACACCAAGGAACCAATATTCTTGGTGGCAAAGCTTTTTCCACGGCGCGCTGCGTCGTCTCCATCGCTACGCACTTCTTCAATGTCATATAGAACGGTCTTCGTGGAGATCATCGTATATAGTTGCTCCTTGAAGGCAATAAGACACCCATGCTTTTTGCCAGGGCCAGCAGCATAATGATGTGCATATCCTGCTTTGTTTAACACGGGGATAATCTTCTCAAGACGATCCACTTCCTAGAACAGATGAACAGACGGCGACTCGTGTACGAGGTACTAAGCACCTGGAGACAGAGGATATCCGCCTGTGTAGATAGAAGTTCACGATACAGCATTCGTTCTCTCTGAGCAGCCTTCAAACAATCGCTTGTCGGAAACAATTCACGGCCTCAAGATATTCCCTTAGTGGTCTGGAAACTCGAGCTTTTTGCTAACATAGGACATACGGACGAGGCACTGAGCCAACAGCTGAAGCGAGCTATGTACATTAGATTGTGAACCGCAGAAGTCGAGAAACCTCACAAACATTCCAGGTGAATACCTTCACGAGCTGGCCTTTCTGATCGCTTTGAACAGATTCTATTGGTATCCAACGTCGTTCGATGATTTCTCCCGCATTGTTATTCTGTTGCGGAGAAACAGTCTTCAGCTTCTTGGCTTTGCGCTCCTCTGAAAGTGCGATTTGCTCTGGGGTGAGCTGATAGCGTTTGGACATAGTAGATATTCTCAAAGGTGAAAGCGTGGCAGCGCCACGGTTGCGAATGAAAAAGAACAGGGTGAAGGCGAGTTGTAAGGATTGATTTTTGTTGTCACGTGTACGCAGAAAGGTCGTCGAAAGCCACATCGTCCTTGCCTTACGCGGATGCTGTCTGCGTTGAGGTATACGCTGTCCCAAACACTCTCTCGACGGTCTTCTACCCCTGTATTTCACTCTTCACGCAGAGCTTTCCCTTTCTTCAGAGCCCCGCCAAATCAACATCACTACGCAACGCCAGTCATGCCTGCGACCATCCCTGAATCCTTCGGCAATTTCGATCTCGTCAAACGTCTTAAACTGGATTTTACAGATGTTACAGTCTCCAAGTGGAGAAGTAGGATCACAGGGTTGAGCGTCGTTCATCTTGATTATGAAGGTAAGTTTGTAAAGAACTTGCTTCGATAGAGTAAGTCATTAATACTTCTGTTTAGCTCCCATCGTCAATGGATACTTCGTCGTCGCTACAGAAAGTAAACCATTGCCTTTGCTCCTATCCCATCCACTGAAAACTTTTTAACTAGTTTTCAATGACTCCGGTTGCCCGCACACTTTGGAACAGTGCGCCTTCATAATTCATACAACCTTTCAGTGGCTCATTGAAAACTAGTCTAGTTTTTATGGGTTCCGAAAAATACCCTTATAAGGGAGTATTAGACAATCTGGCAAATCGGGGCTTTTCAAACGGAACAAATGCTTGGACTGGCACTGATCACACCGCATACACAATATCTACCGCCGGTGAACAAGGTTTCTTGCAATTGCTGCCCGTCTATGTCGACCATATTTTATATCCGACAATCACAAAGGCTGGGTGCGTTTTTGAGGTTGTCGTTCTTTTCCTGGATGAAATTGATTAGCCATTTCGTAGATTCGTGACTGAGGTATTCATATTGTAATCCGGATTTCAATAAGCCCTCAAAGTCTGCTTAGGTTCACCATATAGATGGGAAAGGACAAGATTCTGGAGTCGTTTATAGTGAAATGCAAGGGAGAGAAAATACTCACGGGGATCTAATGGCATTGAAGTCCGTCACTACACCCTGCCTTTTTCTTCGAGGTCTCTTACATAGTGATCTAGTGCTCAACGCTTAATGAATCCGCCCGAAAGTGCATATCGTAGTGAAACTGGAGGACTGATGGAAGCTCTTCGAGTGTTAACTCCTGAACAAAGTAGGTTTTGACATGTCTTATTTCCATAATATGGTTGATTGACCGATTTCTTAGTTAGACAGTATCATGGGACGTACTATGTGCCACACAATCTATCGCTCATAGTTACGGGGAAGTTATCCAGTGGCACAACCTCTCTTCTTGATATTGTGCAGAAGCAAGTGGAACCAAGTATTATCGAACATGGTCAGGGAAAGGGCCCTCGCCCCCCAGGTTGGAAGCGCCCCTTTGTTGAAACTCCATCCGCCAATCGCCCACCGATTAAGGAGACCGTCAAAAAAACCATCGAGTTTCCAGAAAGAGACGAAAGTGAGTTGTCCTACAGGCTCTATGCTATTCGTTTCTCATTCAGCTGGAAGGCATGGGCGAAATCACGATGTCTTTTCTCGGGCCGGCTCCAAATGCATTTCTTGAGCGAAGGGTATGCAATTTCCATAACCGTTAATTCTGTCCTCATTGACATGGATCACAAGGCCCTTGAGATTCTGGGAATTTATCTCACTTCATCTGCCACTGCCCCTTTGAATAAGGAATACATAGAAATAGAGCAACCCCTTTGGTCTGTGCTATTCTTATGTATGGAATTTCGCTGACCTCAGTTCAGCTCGTATATATATTTCGGGGAAGATACATGTGTCACGCGGGTTGACCTGGCTGTCTACATTGGATCTGTACCTGTAGAACATCTTGATAGTTTCGACTCAAAGCTCAGGAATAGTTTACGACGAATTGTCAAAGAAGGAGTAGATATGGAACGAATGGCAATGGTTCTCAATCGGGAGGAACGACAGGTATTTCGCTTTCTTGTACTTAAAAGATGTCACTCACGTGCAATAGCTTCGAAGCAAACTTGAATCTTCAAAAGGGGACACGTTCTCCGGGTCAATGATTACCGATTTTCTTTATGGCGCGACGGATGGGTCTGACCTCAAGGATTCGATGGATGACATCAAACAATTCAATGATCTGCGAAAGTGGTCGAGTGAAACATGGACAACTCTGCTCCAGAGGTATGCGCTGAATTTTCATAGCCGCCTCATCACATTCTGAGGACCAAATCCTATAGATATTATATTGACACGCATCCAGTCATCGTCCTCGGAAAACCGTCTGCTGCACTCGTAGAATCACTCGAAAAAGATGAAAAGGTTAGGATCGAACGGCAAATTGAAAGGCTTGGATCAGAAGGTTTAAAGAAGGCTGCAGATGAATTAGAGACAGCAAAAGCTGAACATGATCGACCCATTCCCACTGATATGCTGACATCATTCCCCGTCCCGGACGTGAAAAGTATAGCGTGGATACCTGTCCAAAGTCTTCAGGAAATCGGAACCGGCAGGGACACTCAGCGTTCGATATCGTTATTGGGGGAGTTGGAGAAGCACATAACCAGTGACGGCTCTCCCTTGCCCTTCTTCGTGCAGTACGACCACGTACAGGTTTGTTAATCTCCACATGTTATCTTGGTATGACTCACGTGTGCTAGTCCGACTTTGTTTCAGTTCATGGGGTCTTCTCTCTCGCTAAACTCCCTAGCCATCTGCGACCGTAAAATTCATTCCCCTCTCAGAATTTATAGCTTTTGATTATATGCTTCTAGATTGGTGTCTACATATCTATCTGCTTTCTTCTCTTTGGGAATCAAGAGAGCATCAGGAGAGTATCTAACTCACGAAGAGGTCGTTAACAAGCTTGATGATGAGACTGTGTCTTACGAAGTCGGCTTGGGGTTGTCAAACGCTTTTACGGACACATTCCGCATCAGCATCAAAGTGGAAACTGCTCGCTATGAAACTGCTATTGCCTGGTTAAAAGATTTGATCTATGGTGCTCAATTCGACAAGGAGAGGTAAGGTCACTACCTTTATCAGGAATCTTCATCTAATGTGACGAATAAAATAAAATAGGTTGCAAATTATCATAGCTAAGGTTCAGCAGAGCCTGCCAGAACTAAAGCGAAGCGGAGACAATGTGCTTGGTTCTCTCTGGGCTGAATTGGTGTACAACGATGATTCCACGTCCCGTGCTGGATCAATCCTGCCTCAATTAGAGTTTGTTCCGAAGCTCGCGAACCGACTTCAGAATAATCCTACCGAAGTAATTGCTGATTTTGAAGAGATTCGCAAGCATTGTGAGTCATTAAGCAGGATTACATCGATTTTTAGTGTTGAAATCAATTAGTGATGGATCCTTCCGGTGTTCGTTTCTCCGTCACTGGTAATGTTATTTGTCTTGAAAATCCTAGAAGCACTTGGGCGAAGCACTTTGGAAAATCTCACCTGGTAAGATTAAATGAGGCCAATGCCAAGTTACTCCTGTCTAATGTTTCGTAGGCGACGGAACTCTCCCCAGTTCCTATCGCGGCTGATACCCTCAGCGAGGTTGGTCGGAAGCCAGGAAAGAAGGTTAGACGCCATTTTCTTAATGTTGCAGACATCTCTAACTATTCCGGAGGCTATTGTAATGAGCCTTCCCACAATCGAGAGTTCATATGTGACCCATGGCACGAAAAGCATCCAAGGATTCAGTCATCCAAACTATCCAGCAATCCGTGTAGCTCTCGAAGTCTTGAACGCAACGGAAAGTTACCTCTGGGTATTTTTCTCACGTTAATCATATACGTTTTTAACTCACTCAATTATCAGCGATATATCCGTGGATCTGGGTTGGCATACGGTGCCTATGTGTCTCTGGACGTAGAAGCCGGGCTTCTCACTTTCACTCTGTACCGCGTGCGTTGTGACTTGCATCACTCTGCGGATTGTGTTTAACCCTGTGATTTAGAGCTCCAACAGTCTCGGTGCTTTCCATGAGGCAGCAAAGGTGGTGAATGGTTTAGTTGACCGCTCAGTAAGCTTCATGGCAAGCAATGTCCACTTTATGGCTCACCAGCGCTTTTAGATTGAACTGGATCAAACCACTATTGATGCCGCGAAGAGTAGTATTGTCTACGGTGTCACGAAGAATGTTTCGACTCCAAGCAGAGCGGTTAGTAGTGAAAATGGCCTATTTACCAAGGGGCATGTCTGATGATCTTTGATAGGCAATTGTTTCGTTCAGCAATCAGGCTCTTAAAGGTGTTGCTAGGACACATCAAATCGATCTTTTGGAGAAGTATCAGGCCGTCTGTAAAGAAGATATTTTAATGGCTCTAAAGACGCATTTCCTCCCCCTATTCTTGCCTTCCTCGTCTGTCGCGGTGACAGTCACTGCACCAGGTAAGGCAGAACAAGTCGGCAAAGGATTGCAGGAAGCTGGCTTCGATGTTGAGCAGCGGGTACTTGAAGTTGAGCCTAATGAACTTGGAGCGGATGAGGATCAAGAAAGCGGAGACAGTGAAAGCGAGAGCGACTCGGATGAGGAGCGTAGATAATCTATGTTCTGTGGGTCACGCCCTGATACTATATCCTGGATATTGGTACATACACAAGTTCTCGAGAAAGTAGTAAGAGAAACTAATAGAAAAAGAATTATAAACTATGTCAGGGTGGAAGGTAAAATCGCTCCAGCTGTACGATCGCGTACTCCCTTCAAGAAATTGACAAGCTCAGTCCCTCCAGTGCCCTTGAGCGGCAAGTCCACTTCCCCGTAGTCCTTCTTTACATCAAAACGAATGTTTGCCCCAAAAATGCCTGGAGCAGGCCTCCTGGAAGGCCCGACGATATACTGAGCAACGATGATCATGTGAGCATCTCTGAACTCTTTCAACGCAAACACAGCCTCATTATAGGCATCCCGGAGTCCGACATCATTTGAGCTTTCCACAATATCGCGCAGAGGTCGCGGATTGACTGATAGATGATTGAGGAACGTCCTGTGGTGGCGTGGCATATACAGTTGCATCCGATCCAAAAATGCCTTCTTGGCTGTGACAGTAGATGACCCTGTCAGTGGGGCGGAATGCGAATACTGGTCTACCCCGAGAAAGATATCCAATGTATGAACTAGTGAACTTTGACCTGCGCTTGGCCCTGAGAGTTCTGTGGGCTGTTGGAGATTTGGATCAGCCTCAATGCCTGCGAAGACCCATGGGCGGTCTTTGAAATCGGAATCGACACCGCGAAACCACGGTCGGATGTGGTGGTAGAAGACATCGGGATCGCAGCCCTCACGAACTGCGAGAAGGATGATACGAAGTTCACGGATGACTTTGGAAAGATGGAGGAGGTATTGGGTGATTCGACGAGTGGCGATTTCGTCGCCGACGAAAGCTTCGTTCATTATGTCTTGCATGAGTTCAAGGGCGGCGACACCCGCCAGTTCTATCCGAGCCGAGGAAAGATAGAACTCTTCCTCGTCCCTTGTGCCTGTGAAAAGCGTTTGGCACCGCAGGTTGTCGAGGCCTGGTGTAGGTTGATTGGGCGATTGCTCGGATTTCAATTCCCAATTGTATAGAACATCGTCAGAATAAGTGAGGACAGGCGGCAACATCAGTTCAGCGCTGACTTGAAGAAGAGGAAGAGTAATGGGTGGAGGGATTACGATTGGCGCATCAGGAGGTAGAGAGTGGATGTAAAAATGGAGAATCCATCCTAAAACGTGATGGGCTCGACGGAGATAAAGTTCGGATGCTTTCAGGTCGTCTATAGTAAGAATTTCAAGCTGGAAAAGATAAACGAGCATTAGTTTAGTTGGGGTAGAGAGTTTTCTTATTGGCATGTACCTCTCTTACATGACTCCGCCAAGACTCGGATTTGGTTCGCTCGAGCTCTGGAAGTTCCGGGGTATCTCCGAGTTGCAGCCTCAGTCTTTGAGCTTCATCTAAAGTACACTCCCATGTCTCCCATGTTGAGGGTAGGCGCGCGAGAGGTGGCTGCGGAGGCATGAATCCAGTCCTGGTATCAACATCGAAGTCATGGGCAGCCAAAGTTGTGGTATCTGGAACATCCGCAGGTCTAGGTGGTCCTACGAGGATGTTCGGTCGAGGTAGAGCGAGAAAATGATCAGATTCAAGCAACGGATTCATCTTCAACGATTGAGAATAAAATTTCAACAGTTGTGATGCATAGAGGTCTGTGACGGAAGACAGAATGAGAGCTGGTAGGAAGGATAGTCTGCGTAGTCTGAGATTTGTTATAATCAAACAGGAAATTTCACCATACTTATATATAAAAAATCTCGGAACGAAGGGAGTCCAGGGCCCGAAAGCTGACTCAGCGCATCAAAATTCGTTTCCGAAGGGTGGCTGTCCAGTACAGAACCGCGAAGATTTATGCGAAAGCGCTACGCGAGTCAAAACCCTCATAAACCATGGCCCCCATATCCTATAACCACTCGAAACCGATACCGATGGGTTTTGGTCACCACCAATTTGCTTCGCAGGAATGTAGCAACCCTCCCACACCAAGGATCATCAAGGGGTTCATGGCCCATTCTTTCCGAAAAACATATCTATCAACTAAATTTTTTGGTCTGCTGTCAGCCTCTGCTAAGTTTGTGTGAAAACCCCTGTTGCAACACCGAAAACTTATTCTAAATATGGAAACATGTGACGGCAGAGATCCCAAGCCGCCTGCCTTATCTTCCACCGCAGCTGGTCGCTAGTCGGCTTCGCACGTAGCCCCAATTCTCATGAAGCCCGAAGATTTTCGTAATTACTACAATGCCCAAGAAATCTCTTGCTTAAAGTAGGCATCTCTCCCCAAGTCGGAGATAGAAACCCCCTTCTTACATGGCTTTGGCAGAAGATCTCACATACTGGAGAGATGCGGCTAGACAATGCCTGGTCGGTGAAGCTTTGAAGAAGTGGTCTTTAGTGCTAGGCACATCTGAGCCAGCCTGGTCGCGAGCCAGAGGGAGCAGCTTGATGAGAGCTTTGGCTTGACTCATGATGTCCTGGTTTTCAGGACAACTGACAACTGGTTATGATTCGTAAATTTCATTGAAGTTAGTATAGATGAATCCCATTGGGACATACCTAATGCAACCTCAAACTTCAAAATGTCATATTTGGCTGAAGTTGATGTCCGTAGCATACTTGGAGCGGCTAGATTATGTACTACAGGCGCAGGGATCTCTCCGTAATTCTACCTATCAATTACGGAATTTCTCACGGTATATTCTCCCCATATCCATTGTGTATATCGTTTTGAATTTGCTCTCAGCTCACAGGACAGACAGCTCAGACAACATTAAGTTTGCGTTCGTGAAAATGAGTTTGACATCTGGCTATTGACCCTCAGTACAGAATTTTATCCGCCAAAAGCCAGGCCATTTGGCCTGGCCCCAGGGGTTGGTCTGAGCCAGAGCCAGGGCCAAGTCGGGCCGGAACATCCACTCGTGGTCATCCAACTTCTTGGCAAGATGCTAGATATGCATTCAGGAATTTCAGTCTCTCTCTGAACACCACTTTTTTCCTCACAAAGATCTTTAGATACTAGGTAGGCATCGCGAAGTACTGTTCGAGATGCTGAACGAGTACTTATTCACCCTACTTATGTGCGCAAGCACGTGACATTCGCCTCCCAGAGACGGATTTGGATATTTTTTTATCGGTTTTGCACATTAAGTATCAGTATAATACAACTATGCGTGATTAAAACAATGGTTTATTTAGGATATTTGGAAAACTATATCACATTGTTATCAATCCGTCCTATAGGGGTATTCTCAGCATTGTCCGACTTGCTTCTTTTTGTTCACCTCACGTTATACAGGACCCCATTGGGCAGATGGTCTGGGTAAGGTTGGGAAACGTAGAGCATTAAACGCAAATGATAAGACACGATCAGTCAATGAAATGACGCGTTAACGTTGTTGATGCATACCTACGATTTGTCCAACATGTTCATCTCCATTGGTCTTCCGGAGAATGTGACCCCGGCTTTCTGACGAGAAGATTTCCCACCACGGGCCCATGGGGGTCCTGCCAGGCTCGGCGTTTTTCAAAGTCCACGTGCTTGCGCAAAGCTTCGGTGAACATATCTTTTGATCATCATTTACTTATAGAAAAGAAGCTCTGTTCAATGGTACTTGATATAATCTACCCAATCTCCTCTGCACAAATAACATTAGATAGAATAGTATATTGTTACATCTACTGACGCAAAATAAGCACCAGAAGTCCTTACAACTCCTCCCTGATAGCCCATGCTTTTCTAGGTCTCCACATGGCCATGATTATGAGGGGTTTTACTATAGATAAAACATTATGGAGCGCGACCATTGCAAGATACGACAATTATAAGTTATCTACCTCCACTATTCTGTACTTTTTGACGCATCCTTATTAGAAATCACCTGGATCATTTTTGATTCGGCATCGCCCAGCGTTAGCTCTACACCCTCGAGGAAGTCATTATCTACCAGGAACCTGATAGCTTGCGAAAGATTTGAAATAGTCACACGTATTTCAGGAAGGATTAACTTGAGAAGAATGTCAGCCGTCTCAAGACGGAAATAGAGTGCCATGCATACATTACGTAGGAGAGTCGAATGTGAGGCAAAAGGATTGTATGGCTCTTTTCTTGGTTGAGGCGGCAGCCGTTTAATAGGTCGGTGATCGTCTTTTCTGCGTTGCACCTCGGAAGACTCGTTAGGCAAGACCTTTGAGGGGGACACCTCGACAGAGATAGTGGCCAATGAAGGTTTTGACGAGACGACTTCAGGTGAGTCGTCATCTTCTGAATCTGAATCTGAATCTGAGGTGTCCTGGGAAGGGTCTAGCACAGGTACGACAGGTCTAGCAGCTTCAGTGGACGTCGTGGTAGGTTCGGCGCTGACAGGAATCGCAGCTCGTCCTCGGCCCCTTGAGGACATGCCTCGCCCATGACCACGACCGCGACCGCGACCGCGACCACGACCACACTCGTGTCGATGAAGATCACTGTCATCCATTCGTTGTCTCTTGTTTGCTTTGTGTGATGGCTCAAGCAGCTGTCCACGCGCAATTGCTTCCTCGATCTTTCTCTTCTTCTCTTCAACTCGCGCAGTAGTCGGCCAACGCCTCTTCCGCTCAGCAAGCCACGCCTCCAAGTCCTCTGGTTTATCCAAAGATATGTTTGTGCCCTGTATTGCTATAGGCTTTCTGGTTCGATAGGTTGACCTCTATCTACATCGGCATACAACGATGTCAAACGTACTCACCCCTTGAGACTTGGGTCGGCATCCCACTCGGGTCTTTTTGGTCGACGGTCCCAGCCAGAAGGAAATATCAAGTGGCGGTCCATCATGTGTATCTCAAGAGTCTTTGATGCTCCAGTGAATTGACAATTCTTGTAGGTACATCTCGAGTGGCCAGGGGGACACCAGGGTGCGTTTCGGTGAGGATTGTTTGTGACAACTGGGGTAGAATTAGCGTGAGGAAGGGTGAACTGTTGTGAGTATGCCTGAGCATAATGTGACGAGTAAAAAGGCCAGTAAGCATTGTGAGGAGTAGAAGGATGCATGGGACCTGACTATCACGGGGATATTCTTCTTTCTAAAATTTACACGTGACTCAATTTTTAATAAACAACGCGTATACCACGTCGACAGGCAACTAATGTAGTAACAGGTACACCTATAACCATCAGAGCGGCATGGAGGGATATGGCAGGATTCAACGGTTAAGAAAGTTTTTGGATTTTCGGAAGGCTGCAAGATGCGAGGGCACGGAAGATAGGGACAAGAGAGGGCATGGATATGTCGGAAAGTCCAAGTGCAGGCGAAAGGAGGGAAGAAAGGAAGAGGGGTTGTCAAAGCAGTAGCTAATCCTGGAGTTCCGCTTGCTGTTGTTCGCGGCCAACTCTACGCTCCTTTTCACTCTCCAACTGGTTGTACAACAGGAAAAGAGCCTTCTCGTTTGCTTCAGGAGTTCCGATAATAGTGAACATTCTTTCACCAGTCTCGTCGTGTGGTGCCTTTGCAATAGAGATTTTAGAGCCAGAGAGGCGACGAATCTCAGTGATCTTGGTCCCACTGCGGCCAATGATGCAGCCAACCATGTCGGAGGGGATAGATATATTTTGGGTACGGAGATTGGCGGTTGGCTGTGCAGAAGTGGGAGACTGAGGGGTTGGGGAACCAGGGGGAGATTGACGTCCGCGTGCAGCATCGCCATTCGAGCGGCGAGAAGCAGACACAGGATAGCCAGGGCCGGAACGCCTGTTGCCACTGGAACGGTCATCGCCAGCTGGATGGAAAAGAACGGTGCCAAGGCCGCGCTCCCAGTCCTCGAGAAGGCACTTGCCAATCTCCTCGATGGCGCGACCGATAGCTTCGGGCGAACCTTGGACTTCGACGATGCGTTCGGTGGACTGGGGCAACATGTCCTTGGAGGCTACCATGCGGGCACCAGAGCCGTCCTGAATGGCCTTTATTTTGAGACCGTTTCGTCCGATGATGGTACCCATGAGGTTGTGAGAGATCAAGAGGCGAATGGCAGTGTGGATGGTGGAAGGAGAAGATGGGACGGGGGAGGAGGAGGAAGCAGCGACGAGTTGAGAGATGATGAGAGTGTAGGCCTAGGGCAGAGTGAGGACAAGAAAGAAAAAAGGGATATGGACAGACCTTGGCGACGCTGTCGACGGGACCAGTGACGGTGAGGACGCGCTCATGGACACCAGGAATGACTTTTGTGACGCCGGCCTTGACGCCGGTCTGCTCACGGAGGTCGGCGACGTTTTTACCGGCCTTGCCGATGATGACGCCGGCGTCCTTTGTGCTGACGAGAGCGCGGAGGGTGAGGGTGTCGCGGGGAGAGGGGGAGGGCGAGCGCGACTGGGGCGGAGGAGAGGCTGGGGAGAAAAATAAAATAAAATAAAATAGAAAGGAAAAGGAGGCTAACTGGGTTCGGCGTGGAGAGAAGACTCGGAGGGCATGGGAGGAGGAGGAAAAGGACTCGGGCTTGAGGATGCGGGCGATCGGGTTCAAGTTGCACGCCGCCTACTTTGCTCCGCCAAAAAAAATTACACGTTCTTTCGGACTTGGCCGAGCTCACATCATCACTGCATGTTCATACCATAGTACATGGCTCAATGTATGTAATATCTACCACTAGAATCCCAATGCCGCCAGCTGTCCGAACGACGCCGCGCTGTCTGCAACGGCCTTTTGACGCAGCTTGATCGCGGCAACCTGTGCTTCCTCAGCAGCCATCCCACTCTCAAATCACCTACGTACCTTGCGCTCGTGGAAGGCCTGCGCCTTGATCTTGCGCTTCTCCTCAAGACGATCAACCACGTCCTTGTATCCCCAGCCAACCTCATGCGACAGGCGCTGTAACAGCCAATTTCAACCACTGCCTCACATTCACTCGATCAAATTCATACCTTGACTGTGCAGTACTTGCGGCCAGGCTTCAACCTCAACACCCGGAGCGCCTCGGGCACAACCATACGCTTCTTACGGTCGTATGGCGGAGGCACACCCTCAAACAACTTGAGACGCTCTAAAGCAGCAGCACCACGGGGAGTCTTATGGGGGACCATGCCGCGGATGGCCCGGTAGAGAATCTTGGAGGGAGCGCGGTGGTGGAAGGGGCCAGACCTTGTGGGGTTGACAATGTGGCGTTTGTGGAGGAAGTTGTGGTAACGGAGCTGTAGCAAGTTCAGAAACTAAACATCACTACATTTGGAACAAGACATACTTTGTTGCGGAAGAAGCTACCGGAGATGTTAATTTCCTCGCACCTTACCACAACAATTTTTTGGCCAGAAAGAATCTGTTTAGAGATAATTGACGCCAGGCGACCGAGGAGGTGGCCCTTGCCATCAATAACGATGGGCGTCGAGGAAAAAGTGGCCATCTTGAAGTCTGAACGGTGACGTGAGTATATTCGGTGGACTCTGGCGCAAGCAGTACGGACCTATACGAATGCAACACGACCTTTGTTAAGCACGATGACCGACGGAGATTGGACAATACTCTCACCTTGAGGTTGAACGTTAGCGGCGTCTGGCAATGACCGCTGTGGCTTATCCGATTCTCAAACCTTATTTTCAAACTGCATAGGTATCCGGCAATCCCCGATCGTATATGCTCATCCAATTCTTATGTAATACAAGTCTATCCACTGAATTTATGCCTTTTGTTTCCTTGGTACTTCCCCGAAAGATCAATTTTAAACAAATGCCCAGAGTCTGGAAACTCGATCTGTTTTGATGCATCTTCTCCGTTTGCCCCACAGTGGGCAGTTGTAACAAATAGCTGGTCGTCGTTGTCACCTGGTTTGTATTATATCAGCCCCTGTCAGCCCAATCGCAAGAAACCAACCTCCGAAACAACAGGCAGTGATGTTCGCAGCTGTCGGAATGATAATCTCGACGTCGATCGTGCCATCCTGTGCGAATCTAAGGATACGAGATCCCCCCCACCTTGAGTATGTCAGCTAAATCCGTCAAGTCCTATAAACAAACTCCAAACCGAGCACTCCACACACCACCCTCGCTATCTATACATAAACCGTCACAAAAGGTGTTTTCCGGCATACCAAGTGCTATTGCATCGACAAATAGTCTACGATTGGAAAGATTGCCGTTGTCATAGTCGTATGCGTATATCTTGTTCTCCAAAGAATCTGTAAAGTAGCTTGAAGGTTTCCGTCAGGTTGGTGATACTCAATAGTGAAGACGGGAACGCCTACAAAGTTTTCTCGTCTGGGCTCCAGCCTAGACCATTGGAGTCCTGTTGGCCTATTAATAATCCATATTTATGTAGAAAAATCATCCCATACGGTAAACGGGCCATCATCGACCACGACACAGGTATTATCGTGCGGATCGTATCGGTACAACTTTCCCGGAATTCCATGTTCTTTAGAACATATTGTTCCAGCAAAGAAACGGCCTTTACTGTCACACCCCCCATCGTTGAACCGCGTATAAGGTAAAACATCGCGCGAAAGTGGCTGGCTGAAATATCGCAGCGACGAGTTACTACCTATCAATGCAAATCCCTCCGCAGCAGCACAAGCCAGCTAAATAAAATACCGATCACAAGGGCGCCTGCAAACCAATAAGTACGCGAACCACGCACTCCAGGTTTATCCCTGCGTAAAGCCAGACATGTGACAGACACGTCAAATTGTTCTACCTGGATCTCGAGACTTCGGATATTGAGGTGATAAACCTTAAAAGTTATGAAAACGTCCAATCAGTTTTCAATGTGATCGCTTCAAACCTTCTTCTCCGATATATCTACAAAGTGTAAAGTGGATGTTCTTGGGTCATACAAAGGACCTGCGGTCGATATCAGATCAGCTACTTTAGGACATAAAACGCGTTTGGTACCTTCTCCTAGTGTACATCCACTTTTGAACCACGGGCTTCCAGCTATAATCTGGGTGGGGGCCATAAAGAAAGACTGTTGCAGGTTGAAATGCGATTACAAGTCAAGTCGGGCACGACGCTTGTCAATATATAATCCAGTATCACGATGACGGGATTAAAAATGAAGAGTACGATGATGACAGTACTTATTCTGGGTACTTTTTTCCAAACGCGGTGTTCCCAGATGGTATTTATTCAGGGGACGAGCCATGACTCGCTCCGAATTGGACCAGGACAATGGCTGCGTCTGGATATTATAGTCACATTAGTTACGATGGACCCATCAAAGTGACCAAGCTGGGAAGAAGTGCGAGGATTGGTGGAAGAATTGTACGTAACGGCGTTCGCCGAAAGATAATTGGATGGGGACGTTAAAAGGGAACACACGGAACTCCAGATGAAACGAGGCAAGGTTTCACAGCGAGATCACAGGAACGAGACCCAGAACCAATTCAGAAAGATCTGACAAAGGCTGACATGACACCTTCGTATTGAGATTGTAGGTCGAACCTCAGGCCTCAGTACCAGACCGCGGAGAATGGAACAAAACGGGTCAAACAGGCTTAACAAAATTAGAACGATCTGGGTCAAAGAAGAGAGGCGCATGACCATAGAATAGAGAAAAGGGGATTCATCCCTCGGAGAACGTTCGAAAAGTGTCACCCGCGGAGCTTACCTAAGCATCCAAGAAATTTCCGTCTTGTCCGCCATCATCATTGTCCATAGTCTTTCGCCATGAAACATGGCGTTGCCTTTCGTAAATTCTCAAGAACATCCTCTCATAGGATGCTTATGCTGCGGTGCGCTTTATATATCATTTTTGACTGCACCTGACCATCGAAAGCGCAGGAATCTAGTCACGTCACTCTTTGAACATGAGCAGATTTCGACCACATTACCGAAAGCACGGGACACTGCACGCTTGGCAGAGAAGGTTGATATCTAGGAGCCCATGCTACATACAGTCTGATCCTCTATAGATTATTACTATGGGCAAGAAGGGCGACCGTGCGGCCTACTCGCGTGCTTCTTCGTTCTTGCTGCAATCCTCCTTGGTTCCAAAGTTATTTACGACCTTTGCCGACCGATATGCCAACCGTCCCGGTGGATATACGCGGATCCACAAACTGGGAAACCGTCCCGGTGACAATGCCCCTCGCGCTGTTCTTGAACTAGTTGACAACCCGCGTGATCTTCGATATGAGATGACTGCACGATCAGTCGGCTGGGAGGTGGTCAAAGACAGGCTAAAAACAGACAAACCCTTGTCTATCATCAACGCGGGCCCTGTGGGCACACAAGAGATTGTTGAAAATGAGCTCAGCATGAAATTTAACCAACGAGGCGGTATATTGCGGCCAAAAACGAGGTCTTATCTCCAAAAAGTCATGCGTTACAGAAACGCGGACGCACGAGCGGAGATGAGTGAAAAGGTCGGAGAATACATGGTCTGTACCTTTTCTAAACTATTTTCCATACCGTTTCGACTCATTCTTGTCGATTAAGGACCATTTGTTGGCAACTCCAATGGTCACTCATTCCATGCACCAAGAAGCAAAAGAGAAAAATGTTCAGAGTACTGCTCAGCGCTCCAGAGCCGGGCAGATTTTACCTGGAGAAACTCGTCCTGCCCTCAGTCTAGCTCATGGAGCTCTCGGACACCACCGGCCACCACCAAAAGGACGGGTGCTATCCATGCGTCTCCTATTTGGTCGTAAATACAAGAGAACCTAATCCTTAATGAATGTACTACTCATATTTACTTTAAAAATTACTTGCAGCCTCCAGGTCATCAGCATTGAGCCAATCTGCCCCGTCATTCAACAGCTCTCTCCAGACATTGTCTCTTGCTTGGATTGGCCAAGCGGGTGTGTCCCAAAATCTCGCCTTGATTCCAAAGCTGTGGGCAGTCTCAACAAGAGTGGTGATGACCGAACGTTGTTCTTCTGTTATGTTCTGTATGCCGTTCCATCCTACAACGGCCTCATAATCAACGCTGGCTATGGGCGCCAACGAAGCGTTCCACATCACGTTCATAGAAGAATCATTGAGTCCATTCAATGGCGCGTCGAAGAACATGTCTCTGGGTTCAAGTGCTTGGATACCCTCCAGAGGTGTGTTACCTGTTCCAACAACTGTGACTGCGCCCATGTTCAAATTACCCTGAACCGCTGTCGTCAGATAGTTGGCATTTCGTAAGGGTTGTAATGCCTCGAGAACGAGAGGCAACGTTCTGTACATCAGAAGTCTTTTTCAGAAACATGATTGTCATGCGTGCCTGATGCATACTGGGTACCATCAGTCTTCATGTCGACAAGGAGTTGCAATGGTGTTCCGCCGGACGTGTCAAATACTCCGCTAATGGGGTCATCGGTCATCCACAATAGAACACAAAGATTCAATGGACACACTTGGGCTTAGTAATATTCATGTTGAATTCATTGATGGGATTTTGCCGAGCTAGGATTTCCAAGAGTGGCTGTATGTAAAGCGAGTCAAAAGTACGATTTGTCGTGAGCGCAGCCATTTCATGTCCGACCTAATGAGGATATGAGATCGTGGAGGGCCATTTCGTTGATGGACACACCAAGAGCTGTCCGTCCATAATCCAAACATCGGCTTCCACGCTCGCAACACCAAGGCTGATGGCTCTGAGGAGGGGTACATCCCGCCAATCTGTTTCCTCGTTTCATAAATCGAGCGAGAAAAAATAACTGTTTTGAATGTGTACTCAACAGTCGTTGTGAGAATGAATCTGTTTGGGCATAATGCCTTGTGTTAACTGTGTGGGATAGCTGAGAAGCGTAGAATTAGATTCCAGTAACGTCTCAATCTCATTGAGGATCACAGGCTTCGCCTTGATCCTGAATAAACATAGGAGCAAAACACAGAGCAAGGTTAGACCCATAGTATCAGAGAACGAGTATGGGAACTAGGATATTGAGGATCGACCAAAATTGGCTCCGAGTCCATATGATCACACCTTCCTGAATCTAATCCTTGGTTTACACGTGGGGTAGTGGTCACTTAAAGCTGAGAAAATGTCCTTAGGTGGTGCTACAGGTGACGGCTCGAAGAAAAGAAATGGAATTATAGGTGGTATAATTATTGCGCATCGATTTATCCTGGGTATAATGTATCTGTCTTAATCAAAAGATGGAGGATGAGCAATTTCATACAAACTGTTGAAACCCACATTTAACGTGCACTGCACCAAGAGTGCACCAAGCCTACGCGTCGTCCCAAACAGAGAAGCGATGATCTCTCCAGTGCCGGTCAATACGTATGCCATCAGAAAATAGCGAGGCGCTTTGAGAAAGGAGACTTCCATCAGAGAAAATGTGCGAAATTTGACATCTGGTGTCCCTCCAAAACCGTGCCCTGTGTGATAGTAAGCACTCTTCTGTGACTTCGATGCGATGGATAACATACGTTATGCCTGCTACTTTCGTGCGCTGTTTCACGGCATAACGATAACTTGCACCAGCATCCAGCACCAGCGTGACCGATTCTTCCGGATGCAAGAGAACAATTGATCGAGTGTTGCGCCCATAATCATGCAAGACTTGCACTGTGACAGATTCGAGCGTGTCATTTACAAAATCCAGCAGGACATCATAGCTCTGAACTATCGAGGGCATGGATGGGCGTTCCAACACCTATATTGCGACGTCGTATAAGTGACACGCACTCAGAAAGCATGGTTGACGTGAGGAGATGGGACGTGATATAATAACTATTAATTACGCACTTGAATCAGCTATTCCGCTCAATGCTTTAGTTCCGGCGGAACCAGAGAAGGAAAGAACAATGCGAGACTCTGATCAAAATAAATGCGTCCACAAGGTTGAACTTGCGGAAAAACAATAGTCGAGGACTTATTCGCATACGCATAAACTTAATGCAGGGTTGACATATCGGGAGGACCCACTGAAATGGAAGACCGCGTTTTGTCCTTGTTGAGATATATCTTTGCCAATCACGACTGCAGGGAGACAATGCGATTGCATCAAGATGAAGTTCCGCGACTTTGTGTGTCTTGTCGACTACGGACCGGAATAACTACGTACATACATGAATAAAATGCAAAGCTTCCAAGTCTAATCCAACCCTCCTAGAATGCACTATGCTAAAGCAGCATATGCCGAAAGAAAATTACATATGATTGGAGTAAATGGCTTCTTGAGGTTGTTACTGCATGTCATGCATCTGGCCACCTGCACCGCCTCTGGATGCTTTTCTGCTCGGCTGGTACTGAGAGTCGGAGTGATGGTAAGAAAGTGACTCTTTGGGTTGGAGCTGCGGCTGAGCCAACACGTCCGCTGTGCTCAATGTACTTTCGTTGCGACCGTGAGTGTAGCCCTGGGGTAACCGTGGGGTTTCCGCCGAAGGGCGAGAATCCCAAGGATCATTACGGGCATTCATAGGAATACTATCGCTATTGAGTTGAGCATATTTTTCATGGTCGCGGCTCTGACCACTCGAGTACGAAGACAAAACGACAAAGAGATAGAGCTTGAAATTGATTTGCAGTTCAGAGAAGGAATGACCGGAGACCGCAATAAATACCAATACCTGAAAGATAGCGAGGATCACCCAAAGGCCACCCATAATGCCAACATCTACCCATGGAATGATATCACACAGCTTCTGAGCAAGTGCGCTCTGGGGATCATCCGGGTAGAAATCCTTCAAACAACTTGACTGGGAGGTTGAATGTCGTACGGCAGAGATGATTGCCCAAGCCGCAGCAACAGCAAAAGCGGCCACAGAAATGATTATATGTAGGGTCACATACCGCCTAAACAAGTTAGGTTTTTCCTAACAACACCATCAGATGCCCAGTGTTCATCGATGAAGTCGAAGCAACGAACCCGCGACACCCCGATAAAACCCAGGAGTTGAATGGCGGCAACAACAAAGCATACGACAGCCAGAAGCAAAGCAGCAAAAGAAGGAGTCGCTGCTCCTACAACTATAGACGGACGAATCATTTATAATATTAACATTTGGATTAGTCAATGACAAACTGGATGGTGTAGCGAGGGAAACGAGAGCAACAACGAGAGCAATAATGAGCTGAGTGGCGAGTGTAGTGTAGATGCCAGGATTGATGATGGGAATGGCACAGCAGCAGTATTCTCGAGGCTTCATGATGGCAGTGGGGAGAAGTCGAACGCAGCTACACACCACAAGGCAATGATTACTTAAGCCCTGGGTGACGTATTATGCCTCCCCATAAAGGGAACTGTGCCGCTTTCAACCAATCGACATGGTTCGCTTCCACCTCATCACCGTCCTTGCCCTCTCCACAGCCTCCCTTACCCTCGCGAACCCTTTGGAACAGATTGTCCTCCAGCCAGACACTCCAGTCCATGCCACTGACAAATGGAGTTGGAGTAGCTGCGGTGGGCTGTGTGGTGACCTCCTCACGCTGTCTCACTAAATAAAGTCTTGTCCAGGCCAAGCAACTGACGCCATCCAAATTGAGGACATTGTCGTCACACCTGATCCACCCCAGCCCGGTAAGGACATGACCGTCAAGGTTAAAGGCAGAGCCCAGTCTGTTATCGAGGTAGTGGCCTGTTATTTCTTACGTACTTTTCTTTCCATTCATGATGCGTATCAGGATGGTGCCTACGTAGATGTGAGAGTCAAATTGGGCCTCGTTAAACTCCTTGATAAAAGATTCGACGTTTGCGAGGAGGCGTACGTTTATCTGTTATCTGTTGATGTCATGAAACTGACGTTTTCACTTCAGGCGGAAGGCGAATGCAACCATTCAGTGCCCTGTCCAGCCTGGTGTATATACCGTGGAGCAAACAGTTGCACTTCCTTGGGAGATACCAAGAGGTGAATCTTCTTCCATGTTCAGCTGCTTTCTGTTCTTTACAGTTTTTATCAGCCAAGTTTAAAGTCGAAGTTCAAGGTTATACCGTAGACGAAGATGACATGGTCTGTCTCGATCTGTTCGTGGACTTCATGAAGAAACCGTTCCCTCGGTTGAATTGGTAGCCTTATGTTGGGTGTGATTTCCCCACCTTTTGTAGGATGCTGTTACCCTTCATCTGTAACTCAAATTCTTATTACAGTCATTCTAAAATTAGTTTATCGCTGAAGACAATGTATAGTTCACTTAAGGCGTGATTTGCGGTCCTCCCATCGCGACCAAGCGCCGTGACCATCTGCACGTCCGGGGGCTTCCATTTCTTGAGTTTTGACATGATATGGCTTCTTCATGGCCGGAGCCAATCATGCGGTGTTCCTGATTTGACGAGAACAATAAGCTAGGGAAGAACCATGGCCGCCTCGCGAGCCTAGAGCGGTAGATATGGATCCAACAGTACTCGTGGCTGGTACTCTCTGTCAATGCCTACCAGCACCAAGTCATTCGAAGTCTTGCTTGAGTTGATAAACGATACACCCATCGATGCCACCATACAACTCACGCGCATTGATGGCGGGCAATCGGGAGGACCTACTGTCTTGTTACAACAAGGGGAGAGTGTGTCCTTGATCTTAAATGCGGGGGCCACATATCACTATCGGCTGAGGCAGATGGGCACCCAGGCACGCATTTCGTAGGTGTCAAAACAATATATTTCTCCCGCTTATCGTATGTCCTGAATCATACAAGTGTGAAGACATGGCAGGACACCCAGTGCAGCGCTGCTAAAATCTTTGCTGGACAATATGGGCGGGATTGTGAAGTGTGGCCGCCAGTGGAGGATGTTGCTCTCACGTATCTTGGAAATACATAAACACATGAAAAGGTGCAATAATCAAGTTGTATTCTCATGGCCTTCCTGTTTCTGAACATTTCTTACAGGAATCATTATTATGAAGACATAATTTGATTTTTGAGATAATTCAAAATCAGTGCGACTTGACTGCTTGAATGTTGGCTGCATTCCTGTGATTGAAGGCGCCAAATAAGTATCTAGATGAAGACGTTAAATTTGTTCATACAAGAGGTTGTAGAGAGTCGTTTGGTTCTTGTAAATTGTGTAACCTGTTCGTTATATTAGTCAAAATCCAGACACAACGATTATGTTGAACAAACCATCGTTGGGGGAGGCCTAGAAGAAATGTTGGTCAGTGACTAAAGAGAGAACGGGCGAATACACGCCGAATCCACACACCCCGTTAATCAACGCGTCAGCATACTTGAAAATCCTGTTACCGCCACTCTCTGTCAAGCCAAGGGCACCAAATTGCCAAGGAAGGATTCTTAAAATAAGACCAATCCATTGTCCATAAATTAAGTAGACAGACACGACTTACCCACTGTTCATCATACAGTGATAGATATAGATAGTCGTCTATAAAATATGGTGAGACAACAAGAACTCACGCTTGATCATCGGATAAAGCAAGTTCAACCCAAGAAGGATAGATTTCAGTCTTGTTGGCTAGAACCAAAAATCGAGAAATTGGTTCATCGCCCGTTTTCTGTTAAATAGAAACTTACTCAGACCAGTGATTCCAAACTCCTCCAAGATGACAGGCTTGTTAGCCATCTTGGCGGCTGAAGAAGTGGTAAGCAAGCTACTCGTGGGATATTCAGCGGGCCACCTTGCCTGCCGCATGATCTGAAATCCATTCTTTACCCCAAGCCTCGATGGAGAAATCGGAGCCAGGATGATCCTATAGATGGTTTGAGATACAAAGTTGAGACAACTGGTCTCAATCACCTGTGAAGAATACCTGACGAGGTCACAGATTAATACGTTGAGCATCCAACGAACGAGGAAACGGACCAAGACTGAGGGTACAAGTGCTGCACGGAGAGATATTTCATATAAAAGAGTCCTTCCGGAAATCAGACTACTCACATAGGTCCCAAAATCAATGTTCGGCAGAGTAAGGTCGAGATCGAAGTCTTCACCGGCTGATTGAATATTAGCACGGATTGTTCATGATCTTTGGAATTCATCTCGTGGGATAGGTAACTTGACCGTTGAAGTTATAATCTGATGCTGCCTCAGCCGTCTTCCAGTAGAAGTGACCTTCTCCGCCAGTGGTGATCAAATGATAAGGATCACTGCGATACGCAATGGTAGAGACATTGATATTTGAGACGAACGACATACAGACTGCGAACATAATCGGATTGTTGCTTATACCAGTTATAGATAACGTTGGAACCAGCAACACAGTTAGGTCCTGCCGGGAGGTCGCCTAAGCATGGTGCCTCGTTGATGAGCTCCCACGCAAATATGCTAGCAGAATTCTTGTAACGAGTTACGATGGTCTCAACATAGCGTTCTACGGAAGTTAATTTCATTCAGGTTGGAAAGATTTTGCGTGTAACTTCTTACGGAAAGAAGTGATAACCTTGGGGTTGGTGTATAAAATGTCATGGGTCACATTTGATGTGCCAACAATATGATTGATATAAAGTTCAAGTCCCTAGAAGAAAGGATAAGACATGAACGTTTTGTCGTCAAGCAGAATCATCACAAACTCCATATCCCGACCTGTGAACAATTTTAAAGACTGTGCTTGAATACTATAAGAATCTTATCAATTATTGGTAAAGGTGATAATGACTTTAATTCCATATTTACCTGCAGTCTCGACGACTTTGTCAAGGCGCTGCAGACCTTGAGGGACGTCATTGAAAACCCAGTCTGAAGAGTTCCAAATTTCAATCCCGATTCCCGGGCCCCGGCAAGCTCATCTGCATCGATTGCCTCATGGCCCTGTTATAATGTAGAAGTTAAACGCGGTCGAAGCATCATTCGACGTGACTGACCCAAGTTCTGAGGACCTTAATGCCAGCAGTATGCATTTGCTGAAAAGTGCTCTCGACATCGGCTTGAGTTGATAGTAGTGGTAGCCACTGTAGAACGACGTCAGACATTCCACTGTCGGACTAGTAGTTCAAGTCACCTACATAAGAGTTAGCACCGACGAAATACTGCCAGAGTTCAGTATGTAGCCCAAAGAGTAGAGACTGGGTACACACAAAAGGTTTTCCGTCAAGCTGGAATTGAGCACCCTTTGTGGTGACGAAGCCCTTGGGTACGCTAGAACGCGGAGGGGCGGCAGCCGCAACAGAAGCAAGGAGAGCAGCAAAGATCAAAGAGAGGTAAGAGCGCATTGCACGGTCGTTGCACCATATTGTGGGGTAACGGACGTTAAATAGCGTCTAAAATAACAGAGTTGAGATTTCTCGGAGGAATGTCGCGACCTGATGTGGTCATAAGATCGCGCATTAGTCTATCCAAGTCACGTGCTCCAATTTTCAGCTCGACTCCATGCCAAAGAGCGCGAAGAAACGCAGGGACAAAGCAGCAGATTTTACGGTAATCCATCTCGTTCAACACATGACCTTTTTCTCACTTTTTGACCAGAAAGCAAAACTCAAACTTGGAAAAGGCAAACAACTTCCCTCCAATGCCGTAGACACATCGTTCAAAGCCCGTTGTGCGGTTTCCTGACCTTAAGTATCTCTTAGAGATTCGCTCACTATCTCTTGTAGCAATTGCCCTTCCGTCCCAGTCCATTGCTCATGAAAAGGATGACGATGCTCCTACCACAAGGCGTAAATTGACTTTCGACGATCTCGTCTCTCACACAAAACATTATAGTCCGTCGATGAGGAAAGGTTCGCTTTCAGATAATTCATCGAGAATGTGCTCAGCTCAAGGGATGCCAGATGCTATCGTAGGCTTCCGAGAATTGTTAGAAGCAAATTGGAACCTTTTGAATTCGTCCCTCACTAGCCTCGTCAATGCTTGTGTGCGCCTGATTGGAGATGAGGTGAGTCTCAAGCCTACAATGGTTATACCATGTACAGACTTTTCCTAGGATGCTAGTGTACGCAAGACCCTTTTGACATTCTTTTCTTGGCTTTTGCCTCGCATACCGAAGGTATGTCTTCAGACCATCCAGCTTTGTCGATTCACGCTGCTTGTAGAGTGATATCATGCCCCATGCCCCTTCACTTCTCCTTTTTACCACATCAGCTCAGACACATATCTTTCCGGAGATTAGGATCGACGCTATTCGTTTCATAGACCTGTTTCTTGAACACATTCCACATGCGGTCACCGTTGGTTGGGTAGAGGATTTCAATGGCCATGGATTACGTGTACTTGAAGGATACCTAGGCATTTTAAATGCAGGGACTAAATTTGGAGAAGCAGACGGTACTGCCTCTTTGATTTGCTCCTTTCGCCGACTTCTTGCATCTAATATTGAACATTCTGGATCTAGGTCCAGTTCAGGCAACATCGACCGCCAGCGTAGTCTTGACTCCTGCCGTGCGTAGTCTACATCACCCTTGTATATCAGGGATCTGCCTTGCTAATAGTTTACGTTGGCCAGTCAAAATTAATTATCTTGCGTTCACTGTCTACGTTCCTTCAGATTTGCCTGTCAAATGGCACTGGTCTATCTTCAAGTGTTTTGTCTGATATTTCAACTCCTCTCAACACTTGGTTCTTCCTTCCATCGTTTGCTAGACCGGAGGATTACTATTCGTTTGAAAAACTCCTACAAAGCGCTCAATCGAGCCACTCCCGATGGAGAGAAAATGTGGACCCGGAAGACAATGAAGACGACTTTCCTGGAGTTTTCACGGCCGCTGAGACGCCTATCTCCAGCGGCAATTTCACTTTTCAGCAGCTAGTAGATATATCCAACGTCTTTCGGTCATCTGGAATCGATGCCGTAAATGACCGCAAGGCAGAGCTCGTAGCCGTACGTTTTCTGACTATTCTTCCATAAATCCAGATTCCGATCAGATTTATAGCGTTTAGCTCGTACACTGCAATCTACTTTGATCGCAACGTTTCTTGACTGTGCACCTTCTGTTTTTACGCCTAGTAATGACCCGTCAGAGACTCAGGTTCAGCTTGTCCTGGCTGTTGGTCAGATATCTCGCACTCTATATGGTGCCATATTGCAAGCTTCTGCTTCGGTGAGCTTGTATAATAATGTAAATCTTTTATAAGTCTCAGTTGATCATGCCTGTAGTCAGAGTCTAAAAGCATTGCATCGGATGATCTCAACACCCTTCTCGGGTACATGACCCCGTATTTCCCTTTTAACCTATCAGGAACTAAGGATGTCAAGGTCAGCTATTTTCGAAATAACTTGAAATTAATTTCTTCAGTTTGACTTCTCGCTTATTATAGATTGAACAAGCATTTCAAGACCTCAATTTAATTTTTTCTGAGCTCACATCCCTTTTGGTGCTTACGACAAACACTGAAAATTTTCGATCGAGACGGCGCGGAAAGGCTCGACAGGTCAACGTTTCAACGTCGCGCAGCAGATTCCAGAATTCTTTGTCAATACAAACTCAACGCGTCAGCAATTATATACTACATCTTCTGGGAGGCGAACCTATGTCTGGATCACAGCTTGGGCGCCCTCTGTCGCCCGCTGCCTATGTCTCGCTCCTTCCAGCTATCTGGGCACTACTGAATAACACTAGTTCAGCAGATCACCAGTCCACTAGCAATGTAATTTTGCATTCAGTTATTTCGCACTCTATCAAGACATCATCAAAATCGGCGCTCAAGCGACTCACAATCGAATTCGTCGCTCGACTTGTTCTGGTGCATATAACCCTTATACCTGCCAGAAACAACTCTACTTACTTTTTATGCTCGGGAATAGCTCTCTACTGATCCCAGATACAACGGACACTGTCAACTACTTGATCATGACCTGACCGGTGCCTCAAAGGTACAGGAGTGGATATCCCATCTCCCACAACCTCTCTGGGAAATTGGCGCCAGTAATCTTTCTGCGTCAGAGGTGGGTTCTATGACATTGATCCCCATCTTCGGCCGCTAAATATTTTGTAGGTCATTACGCGGTTCCTATTGCGTATTCTGCAGCAAAAATCTCAAATCGTTTATATCTCTGAGGTGTGTTTAACACAGATACTTCGTTGAAACGCTCGAGTGTACCTGAACAAAACTCTGTCTGGCGTATGAATAGACTCTAACGGCCCTCCGATTGAAACTTGTTCCATTCTTTACGATCAACCATTCAGTACGTGGGCAACTCCCAGGACCATATAGCAAGATCCCTGCGAGCTCGCCTTTACGACGCCTAACACTTGATTTGGCGGCCACTTTGTTATCCTCAACAGATGCTTCTGCTGGAGATGATATGCGAAATGCCGTGGATCTTGCGGTTGCAGGTTCAGAAGAACAAGAGTATTGGGCGCAAATACAAGATATTACCGTAAAATGACAGAAAGGTTGGAATCATACACAATGTACATGGATCGTTTCATGCACACAGCAAAATGCCAGACGCCCAGGTTTATTTCAAAAATGAACCTTTATGTACAAAATCATAATTAATTTGAATGAGATCCCGGTCTTTGAAGACATGACCAAGTAAAATGGACAGAGGTGGGAATGTAATCAAACAAGATTGTAATGAGGAACAAAAGAAACTGACAATTTATTTTAGTCCTCTGTAACAAGAAACGCCTCGGTGATGAATCGCCTACAGAAATATTTATTTCTTGATAGCCGTGATACAGGCAAAACTTCTAGTTCAGCAACTGCCAAGTAATATCAATGCGGCCGGCACTGAAGTCGGCAAGGGCTTGAAAGGCAGCGGGCGACAAGTCGAGGTCAAAGAGGCCACAAGCTGCGCAGCGATCGGTGATAGTGACATTTACAGAATTGACACCAGCTGAAGGTAAATATAATTGGATTCCAGAAATCAGATCAAGCAGGAACATGAATATGGCTTACAAGATACAGAAATTTGTATTCCGCACAGGGGATTGCTTGGGTCGATACCGTTGGATCCACTAAATCACCTATGAGATATGCCGGAGACTCGAAGAGAAGAACACGTACGAGAAGACATCAAAGAAAAGGTGGGAGATGGCGGCAATATGGTCAGTATCCTGGTTAATAATACCACATGCACCAAGACCAGCTAGATGAAGAGGTCAACAACGAATCTTAAGTAGATCGAGGACGACTAACTGGCGTAGAAGGTGCCTTGGCCAGTATGGAGGCCGTCCAAGAGGCTAGGGGTGTCAAGGTTCTGGGTAGTGACGGTCTTGGTGGTTGTAGGTTCTGCTTTGATGGTAGCAGGTTCAGCCTCGAGAGTGGTAGGGTTAGCTCTGAGTAGCATTCAGAGAGATCAGGATCCTGACCTTGAAATTGGTCGCAGTGGCAGGCAGTGGAGATGTCAAAACCTCCACTGCACGGTGGGCGACGCCAGGCTGTATCTGAGGCACGGAGAGGGCAGCGACAGAGATGGAGAGACAAAGGAGAAGGCTGAAGACAGGGGGTAACATTATAAGTGGCAGAAAGAAAAGTAGCGGTAAACGAGGTCAGAACCAGCAAAGCTACCAACGAACCTGGACTTGCGTTGTCTCTTTTTCTACTTCCTTCGTGTACTTTCTGGTCTCCATTCAGATGTTCTACGGAATTTTCTCGCTCTTATAAGTACCAAGCATATGGTACGACCTGATCTCAGAACGTTAGGCGCTCGAGTTCTATTGGACAATTGAAGTGTAAGAAATCTATTAGTCGCTCTGAGAGATATTGTATCTCTTTTTTCTTCCTTCTCTTTCAACCTTCAATTATCATACAGCAGTGTGGCGATATTAACTCACAATTTCTGTCTCCTTTCAGCAGCTGTGGCGCATGTTCTAATGATTCTTCCTTGGCCAAAAATTCGTTTGTGAAACTACTCATAGATACATTATTTACCTTACACACACACAATATAGATTTACCGTGACTATCGTGCAGAATGTTGTATATATTTTTATCTTATCCAATAGCAATATGCGTGTACTTTCGATGTGCGGAGTGATGTTGAGTGAAGAAGAATGTTCAGCTCCCGTATCCTCGTGGATGATAAGTGAAACCATGTCATGCGATCTGTCCGCATGGGATTCATAAACTCGGCGGACTCGGTAATCACCCTGATGTCTTACAAGTATTATCCTCGCCTGATCTGTACTGGGAGTAGTACTAGTCCGAACGGAGCCAAAGTTTGTATCGAAAGCTCGCACGAAGACATCACCAAAGCTGTCGCTCGATTTGCCTTGGTCGCCTTAACCTCAAGCTTTGAATGCCTTCCCGGTACTCCACTGATCCCCGATAATCTCTCATACACGGCCGAAGGATGCCGCAAAGGTACACTTACGTGGGTTTTTCATCTACCACAGCTTTTTTTTAAAGTGCTTTCCGCATCAGTGTCTTTTCCCGTTCGTCATGAATATCAAAGTTGGCTCACCCTATCGATCTGAATCATCACAGCCATTCCGTTCTTGCCAAAGCTCGCACATGAATTATTATTACACACGAATTCTGCGAGGAAAGTTCCAATATCGGACTATACGTCAGATAGACACCCATCACTACCGCTACCATTACAACAAATCCGGTGTAGAGTACACTAGACACTTTACCCCCGCCTCTTAACCCTGTATTGCGGCTTGCCGGCGGAATAAGCCAATTTCATTCATTCATTCATTCTAACTTAAACTTGTTTCATTCTTCATGATTAAGCATCCGATAAGCGCAAGTCCCAAGAAAATATAGTAAGATCCCACGTACAACTGTAGAACAATATCAGACAACAGACGTTAACATGTCAGGGTGTTAACGTCAGGGGATGAATGATCGCAGCATGAACGGATCGTATCAGACATAGCAGATCGCAGCAAAAATTTGCTCCACAAATTTGTCATTGACAAGAATATTATCTGTGTCGAGGCCGGGAGAAATCTTGGATATACCAGTTTCTACATACGTGGCTAGAGCAGAAGAGAACGACTGGGTATAGAAAATAGACAAGAACCAGCTAGTCACGGCTTTATAAAGATTAAGTAATAAAGCAATAACGATCCCGTTCCAGTTTCTTTTCCAGAAAGAAAACGCATCGAGCGTAATGGACCATCTTCAAGTAATCACGAGTAAATAAGATTGAAAAGACTTCTAATCAAGCCAACGCCAAGTAATGCCATCAAGGCGGCCGATACTGGGGTCGGCAAGGATCTTAAAGGCAGAGGGCGAAAAGTCGAGATCAGTGAGAGCACAAGCTTCACAGCGATCGGTGAGAGTGACAGTGACGGAATTTCCACCATCTAAAGATACATGTATTGGGTGCCAGAAATCAAGCAACAGGAATATGACTTACAGGATACAGAAACCTTTTTTCCGCACATGGGGTTGGTGTTCGGGTTGACATGGTTGTATCCACTATATCGCCTGTGAGATATGCAGGAGACTCAAAGAGAAAACACGTACGGGAAGGCATCAAAAAGAGAGTGGGAGACGGCGGCAATAAGGTCAGTATCCTGGTTAACGATACCACATGCACCAAGACCAGCTAGATGAAGGGGTCAACAACGGATCTTAAGTAGATCGAGGACAACTGACTGGCGTAGAAGGTGCCTTGGCCAGTCTGTGTGCCGACCAAGAAGCTAGGGGTATTGGCAGGGGCTTTGGTGGGGGCAGGGGCGGGGGGCTGGGTGGTGACGGCCTTGGTGGTTGTAGGCTCAGCCTTGGGAGTGGTAGGTTCTGCCTTGGGCGTGGTAGGTTCTGCCTTGGAAGTGGTGGGCTCTGCCTTGGGAGTGGTGGGCTCTGCCTTGGGAGTGGTAGGTTCAGCCTTGGGAGTGGTAGGTTCAGCCTTGGGAGTGGTAGGTTCAGCCTTGGAAGTAGTGGGTTCAGCCTTGGAAGTGGTGGGTTCAGCCTTGGGGGTGGTGGACTCTACCTTGGGGGGTGCGGGCTGTGCTTTGGAGGTGGTGGATTCTGCTTTGGGGGTGGTGGACTCTACCTTGGAGGGGACGAACTCTACTTTGGAAGTGGTGGGCTCTGCCTTGGGGGTGGTGACTGGGACAGATGTCGAGACTTCATGCACGGCAGCAGTCTTGTGGATAGAAGACAAGGACGAGGCTATTGAAGAGGCGCGGACCTTGCAGCGCTTGCCGTCTGCACGTCTGCGCATGGTGGGCTGTGCAGCACGATGAGCGAGAGCACGATGAGCGAGGCCGCGGTGGACATGGTGCATGGAAAGTGCAGCGACAGAGGCAGCGAGGCAGAGGAGGAGGACGGGGAGACGGGCGAGCATAATGAGCGACAGGAAGGAAAGGAGCAGTCAGCGAGGGTGAGAGCAGAAGAGCACAACAATTTCAAATCGGGCCAGGTCTCTTTTCTCCGTTGCTGTTGACACTTGTTGTGATAACATAGGTATGTTACACATGGAGCTATCTACATTCCATCCCCTCTGCACGTGTCTCAATTCACACTCTCGCCGCGTACATCTTCACCAGCCCGCTGCTTGCACTCCCCTCCAGGCTCTTCCCATATCCATCTATCTGCCCCAGAAGCAGCAGGCTCTCCAGCCGGCTGGGCTCTGCAGGTATCTTGAATAACCGCCCAACATCCTCCTCTGGCAACGGCGCCAAGCCTTGGGCCACCCGCGCCGCGTTTTCTTCCTTCCGCTTTGCAATGTACGAGTCTGCCTTCGCGCGTTCCCGTGCAATCTGCCGTGACAGGTATGCAAGGTTGCCCTCCTCAGTCCGATAACTGTCTATCGCCTCCACGATTTGTTCCAGGTTTTTTGTCATTCCCACCGTCCCAAACTCCAACGTCCTAAACGACGGCGGCAATGCCGAACCCGTTCCTGCAGCTCCCCCAATTTCTTGAATCGTCTCATCTGCCTGTCCAATCGTATCCAAGAACGAGCTCAATAGCGGGTTCGTCCGTATTTTTAGAGGCACCTCCTCCAGGATCGAAGAAAAAGTTAGAGAATGGTCGATTAGGCTGCAATTCAAAATTTATATTATTTTCCTCTCCTTGTTTTGTAGTATATCCGTACCTTGCTGAACTAAAATTGGATTTTTTGTACGCGCTCAGAAACTCGGGTGTAAGGCGAAACGCGCGGAAAGATGCATTGCCTCGTGTCGTTTGCGAGAGGTCTGGACACGTACACCCCTCATCAGCAGTCAAGAATAGCTCACGACAGGTTCCACTTGCCGTGAACAATCACGATACCCCCGTGTCGTAACTTCTCCTGATGTATCGCCTGCGTATCCACCAAAGTCTGATTAAAAAAGGCCCCAAGCGTCGTTGCCTGATAGAACCCCACTACGCCGTCGTCTGACTGCACTTCCTTCAATGAACGCAACATGGACGCCTGATAACGTGCTGTAATCATATTAATGGAATAAACATGTACCACATCGAGATTCTTTGCATTAATTTTACTTACCCACTGACTTTGACGATCTTTCATCTTCCTCACTTCCATAATTTGGCAATGGGAATGAATTTGACACTTCCAGGATCCCATCGAGGTCGAGACCCAATAACAGTCCATGCGCAGTTGCCGACGGTGATTCTACAGTGTGTTTTAGGATTTTCGTGACCACCTACACGCAACGCAAATTCATCTAACATTCATTGACAGACCATCAAGGCTCACCATCCCGTCTAGTTGCACGCTAGTTATTGGAATCTCTGCTTCAATGTCGATCACTTTAGACATGGATGGTGGGATGGCCTCATAAGTGGGTGCTGCAGGTGCGGGCGTAGTCGCAGGTGCAGGGAGGGAGGCCGCAAGGGCCGCAGCCATAGAGGTAGCCATTGCTGATTTTGACTTCGAGTTTACTCAACGTTAGGTCGCGAGGAAAAAAGTAGGCAAGTATAGTGAAACATGTGCAAACAAAGTAATGCTCCTTCACAATTGTTACATACTACGACAGGATTTTAGCTACTATCAAATCATGACGAAGAGTATAATCCCTCATTTACGCTCAGATTGATGACAGATGGAGCGCCTTACAAAGGCGGATTACCTAGTTATCAGTGGTCAAGGACAACATATGCAACGAGGGTAATGTGATTGTGACCGAGGCGCGCGCACCAGATAAACTAAACCTCGCAGGAAAGCTTATACGGAACTTTGTATTTTGCCTTGAAGTAATAGGCAGTCAAATCGCCATTAGCTTGCGATGCATGGGTAGATGCATGGTGGTACTTAGCGACTGTGAAGCACGAACAACGAGGTCCCTTGATATATTGCAATGCACTCTGGGTGCACATATCTGCGCTGGTGATGTGTCTGACAAGATGTGGAGAAGAGGATAACGAGAAAATGAGGCTATTTTATCGATAAAGAGAAAAAATGAAACATCACATGTGCCAGGCCATCAACTTGGAACAATTGTGCTGTGTTGCGCGACACCCAACCCTTGTCTTAGAAATACAATGGACCACTCCACGACGCTGTCAATATTTTTTTAGCAAAACACATTATGAGAGGATAAGACTTACCATATCTATCTGTCATGCATCGTCATCTCTCGCGAGAAATTTATGTTTACCTGGTAGGACCACCTCTGTCATGCCTTTCCCACTTCCGGTGACACCAACTATGGATTGCGTAAAATCAATAGCTATATAGTAACATGGATAATGCTAAGACAATGCGTACCTCTTCCTAACGGATTATCTGGCGTCTTGAAGATGCTTGTTCCAGAGATTCCCGCAATATGCACTCCTTTCTTCTCTGACTTTTTGGCAAATTTCTGCCACGTCGCTTGCTTCTGTGTCTGTTCTTTTGCCTTTTGAGCCTTGATTTCGAGCTTCTTTTCGTTCTTCTTCTTCTTTCTCTCCCGCTCCTCCTCCTCCTGCTTGGTCAATTTACGCTTATTGGATGTCAGTGGGTTGACATTGACATAATTGGGAGGGAGCGGTTTGATTTCCGCAGCCTTGACTAGTTCAGTAGTGTTGTAGCCCTTGAAGACAATGCTGTAGACGCGGTTCTCGGTGGAGCCTCCGACGAAAGTTATGCGAGCGGGATACCAGGAGCCATCGACAGAGTACTTGGCGAGGCACTCATCACCAGCGGTCCATGACTGTGTGGGAGTTGAAGAAGCGGTCTTGCGATCTGATTTGGAGGATGAGGCTGCTTCGGTCTGGGCAAGGGCAGTCTTGGTGAGTTGGATGAGCTCGTTGAGTTCGTCGGCAAGAGATTTAAGCTCGGCGTTGTCTGGTTCAAGGGCGAGGGCAGTCTCAACTTGGGAGAGCTGGACTTGATATGTTTCGAGGTCAACACGTTCCATCTTGCGAGGGAAGAGGTGTGATGAGAATGAGAATGTGACAGTCACAAAATCGCCACATTAGAATATGTATTAATTACTTAATTTGAATGATTAATGGTTCTCGTGTTTTGTGCCTGACATATCAAGCACCTTCATGGACACCTGCCTGGGACCATGCAAGGCCAGGACGAATGAATTAGCTGCCAAGATCACTGAGACATGCCAAGCCCGCTCCATTCAGACTATGACCGTCTTCTTTGATTCCCAGCATCTTGAAATGATCAATTTTGGTATTTAAAAAGGGAATAGAAGTTCTCTCTCAGTACACATTCAGTTCTATCAAATTTAATGAAAATCAGTCTGAGGTAAGGTGTGGAATTTATTCTCATGCTGAACGGCCTGTACACTTTTCCATTTCTTTGATATGGAATCTGTTGCAGGCCAGAAAGGATAGAGAGATCGCGTCAACATCACATGACGTTTTGAAACTCCGAGCAATCTACTCACGAAATTCCATGCAACGACGTTCTCCTCCATGGCATTGTCGCGTTCTTCACGCATCATTCTCCTCTTGGTCATAGATATTGTCTTTCTCTTTATTGAGCTTACCGTCGGTATGCCTGGCCTCTCTGTTTCCAGATCCATTCTGATCGCCCCAACAGGTTATGCCGTGGGCTCTTTGGCGCTTGTTGCAGATAGCTTCCATATGCTTAAGTCAGTTTCCTCTTTTCTTGTCTTCTTTCCCCCTAACACCTTCCCAAGTGATGTCATGAGCCTCGTTGTTGCCCTTTATGCAATCAAGGTGCCCACAAACGTCCCGTTTTTAACTTTAGCGCTTACATCATATCAGCTTACTGCCAGCTCTTCCGCCAACTCACGCTATTCATATGGATGGCACAGGGCTGAGATCTTAGCTGCCCTCATCAACGGTGTCTTTCTTCTCGCACTCTGTTTCTCCATATTTCTTGAGGCAATCGAAAGATTCTTCAGCAACCCAGGCATGTCACTCGGAGGTGCTTCGCATCAAATGCTGACAGACACATCAGAAATATCTAATCCCAAACTCGTCGTTATCGTCGGCTCCTTCGGTCTAGCATCCAATATCCTAGGCTTATTCTTATTCCATGGTACAGTGGTCATGTCTCTTGTCACTTCACAACTTACTTTCGTGGACAGAACATGGTCATTCCCATACTCATTCCCACAGTAACAAGCAACCGTCAACACCAGAGTTGATTGCAGGTCCCTCCTCTGTAGAGTCTACACCTCGCGATAGCGGTTCCCGATCTCCCACACAGGCCGATTTTTCCTCTCTGTATGGTCATCCTGTTGCTACGCGTGCCTCTCTAGTCCAGCAAGCTCAAGAAATTGCTCTTGCTGGGTCTCCGTCCCGTCGCTACAGTACCTCTCAATCACATACCTCCATTGACGATGAAATTACCCCTAGTTCGAGTTCGGATGCTGTTCACGAAGATCTGTCTCCAAACATGATATCAACGGAGCGTACCCCGCTGCTCAAACCAAAAAGCGGACACGATCACAGCCATTCTCATGGTTCCATGAACATGCGCGCTCTCGTTTTACATGTCATAGGTGACGCCCTCGGTAATGTTGGGGTCATCTCAACTGGTCTCGTTATTTGGCTCACACAATGGAGTTTCAAATACTATTTTGACCCCATTGTCAGTCTTGTTATAACTGTCATCATCTTTTCTAGTGCTTTGCCTCTAGGTATGTGCTAACAAATTTGGTTTCAACGTCACTGCGTCTCACGTCCAGAAAGTCCAGAGTGCGTCGTTCATCTTACTCCAAGGCGTACCCCCCACGATTTCTCTTGACGATGTTCGCGACTCCATTCTGGAAGTTGATGGTGTGCGATCAGTGCATGAACTACACGTTTGGCAACTCTCCGAATCAAAAGTTATTGCCTCTGTTCATGTCCTCACATCGCGAAACCACGATTTCATGCCAATTGCGGTCAAAATCCGTGAGGCCCTCCATCATCACGGCATACATTCGAGCACAATCCAGCCGGAATATCAATGTTTCAGTCCTGATGGCTTACAGGGGCAAGGGAAGGTAACTTGTTTTTTTCTTTTGTCACAGTTCATGAAATTGAATGCATGGTGCAAGGATGAAACAACCTGTCTGGTACTTTGTCCATCGGATGAAGCGTGCGATCCAACAGAGAACGCTTGTTGTCGTCAGTATTGTAATTCTATTAATAAAATCATATGGCTTAAAACTGTTTTAGCTCCGCCTCCAACCACTGTGTAATTGTTGAAACCTGCTGTCTTATTGTTATCGCTGTACATATGCAATCAGCCCAAGTCATTTATAGATACTGCGAAGTTTGCTGCGAATGATTGTGAAGAAGCAAGCTTTTGGAGCACTTCTCTACTCGTATGATTTCGCCTGGCTCGCAAATCTGCAGCAAGTTTCCGGGCCATTCCAGAACTAGATTGACCAAGGATAAATTGGTGCTCTCCGGTTACTGATCGTATTCCAAGCTCGAGATGTAACGCAGCAGTGAGAGCAGATGAAATGATAGTTACGAGGAGGTCGACCTTCAGCGTATGATCAGCTGTTTGTTGGTGATCCATAGCAAAAATTATCGAGGGCATGACGACGTGTAAAAAGATCGGCAGGAGGGGTGGGCTGCTTAAGCTTCGCGGCATGGTGAAAACAAATGTGGCAATTCGTCTGCTAATTTCCGTTTCACCGACACTGGAAAAACTAGCCAGCTCTGACCATAGAAGATGTAAAAAAGTCGTCGGAGGGATGATTTTAATGCAATGCGCTATGTCAAGGGATGGTGCTTTCCCCGCCCGGGCCATGCTCAACGCTGTCTGAATGAGTTGCCTCGGTTCATCCTCCCATGACATACGAGTAATAGAGGCTGAGGCCGACAAATCTACAGAAATATCTGCCGATGTTAGTCCCATGAAATACAAATAGTCATTGATTAAAGCAAGTCACCTTCAGTGTGAACGCCAAGTGCAACCCCAATGACGCGTCTTATCGAAGGAACATCAACCCCTGGAAGAGTCGATAGATTGAATTTGCCTTTCCTGTGGCCAAGGAGGATGTACACCTTTGGAGCAACGAGCTGCAGAACAGAGCGAGGACACGAAGGTGATAGCAGAAGAGTTTGGAGAATCTCTATACGAGTAATGGGACTGAAACTACCATGGTCTGATTATTAGGCCAGCAAACCAAGTGAGGAAATCAGACATACTGCCTTTGTTGTATAATTTCTTTTATCAGGGCTTTGATAATTCCAACCAGTGTCCAGCTCAACAGAGGTCCCATAAAATAAGAAACCCCGTTGGTCAAAGTATCCTTGTCGATTTTCTGCAGCATATGAAACGTAATCGCTTGAAGAAATAGCGTTGCAGATATTTTTAGAAGAACCTTTGGTTTAGTCGATCTAGGCTGACGTTGAGCATCATCAAAACCGACGTGAAAATCTAAGAAACCTGAGTATACTGTCCTCTATTCCTTCACTGCCGCTGTCAAACAATGCCTTAAACCAAATGCCGAAGGCTTGGCTATCTTCATGGGTTAAAGAATCGTTTGTGTACGTCGTATCGGTGGATTTGAGAAAGGCAGAAGAGAGCGTTCGGTTTTCTGAAGTGTACAGTTCGCTTTCCAACTACAAACGGTCAAGACAATCAGCCGTAAAACAAGGTGACACGCACGTGAAATCGCGCTGTCGTATGTTGCACAAATATAACTACATTGCCAAGATGGCTTACTGCAGTTTGAGGGTCACCTTGCCCAGCCATATCAATGATTGGAGACGTTCAAAATCGACAGAACAACATACCAACAGTCTCACAATCATACTGATCAAGGAAAAATAGTGCACGGAAGATAAGATCAGATACTTTGATGTGTAGTGTCATAATATCGAGGATGACTTCAATGGTATAGAGCACTTTGCAAAGATGACTCAGTGCATCAACATCATATGTTGTCGCAAGCGTTGTAAAGCGCTATAAGTGTATCAACTATCAGCCACGTCGTCCATCATCACAGGCAGATGAAGCTTACACGAAGAAGTACTGTTGACAGGACACTGTGACATGTGTCGTCATTTGCAATGCGACTTATCCAAGATGATATTTCTTCAACATTGATGTCCGGACTGAATTTGGATTCAAGATATGCCTATCAACGGCCATCGCATCCTATATCAGAAAAGTAAAACTCTAGACTGACTTCGAGGTCGAGACCATAGTCCTGCGCTTCAGCCTGAAGGCGGGGCAAGTCGTCATTTGTAATGAACGGATCAATTCCAATTGCAAAGGTAGGCGAAATCAAGTCGAGTTGAATAAGATTCTGAAGGAGGTCTCGAGAGAAAGGTCTAGGTCTATTGTCAAATGAGTTAGAAAGCTGACGTTTCGGCAGAGTAACTCTCCACCCACACTTCGTCGTCCTGCGATTTACTAGCTTTCTTGGCCAGCGAAATGGAATGATCGCAATGAGCAATAAGTTCGGTCTTCAGATTTGTCTGCAGAGCGGCTTGAAGTGCACGTTTCTTTAGACCAGTAAGTATCTCTTAAATCGGCTATTGACAATAATAGTGCACTTACCCAGTCGGTATTGGTGATTCCCTCCGCGTTTACAGCACCTTCGAACAAAAGCAGCAATCGAGGAAGCTTCAGTCATTGATTCAGGTCACAAAGAACGATTGAAGATGACGAAGACTTACGCGACCCACGACAAATGCTTTCCATATCGTAGTTTCAGCAGTACTTTGACTGAGGCACGTCAAGGCTGAAAGGAACAATTGTGTGTAGAATACCACAGGTGACCAAGCAGTCCATCGGAATAACGTCACAAGCAAGGCAACTGAAATTTGACTGTTGCCCAAACCATAATCGTCAGCTCTATAGGAGACCTATCTTGTGATCAGGAAAACAAAACAGTTATTCCTTGGAGACATACAAGATGATGCAGGAACAGGCTGAACGTAACAATATCTGTTTCTGAACCAGAACCGTGTACACCACCTTTGCCAAGAGCCAATGGGATGGGATGCACCATTTGTGCTTCCCTTGCTACTTTGACGTCGTCACCAATCAGAAGGCTTAGAGACAACACAAATGTTTCTAACATGTGTCGAACCTCCGGCGCAAGCTGAAAACTTTGCATGAGGTCGTTGGCATCAGCGAAATACACCATGGCTTGAGCAGTAGAAACTTGTGAGGTGCTGGATACACATGAAAGCAAGAGTATCACAAGTTCGGATGCAGATGTAGTTAACTGATGGAATTGGGACATTGGAAGAGAGTGGGCTGTCCTTAGCAAAGCGAGAGCATCTTGAACGATGCTCAAGATATTGATTGTAGACTCGTTGTAGCCAACCACGGAACCAATGGGCGACAGTCCGGAAGAGTAATGTGCATCCAATGCAACGCGACAAAGCATGTCAAGGGTGGCTGGAGTAAGTAGGTCAGACGAGCGAGAAGCCTGCAACAGGGTTGCCACAAAAGTAGAGATTGACAGTAAACCGTCGTTCATTGCATGCTTCAAGTATCCTTGAAGATCTGGGTCTCCAGGATAAGAACGACAAAGCACAAGGACTGAGTCTGCGGTATAAGCCTCCGATATAAATGCAAGATGTGGATATTCGGATATACTATACGCACTACTCAGATCCACTTCTGTCATTTCTCGAGGCCTCGGTGACGCTTGTCTTGTGATGAATAATTTGCATAATTCCACCCACTGTTAGTCATTATAATATCAATGATCGTGTGTTGACAACAACAAGGATGCTGACTTTGGAGGAAGATATTCCACTTTGGAAACAATTTCTTGTAAGTTCAGCCAAAGACATCTGTACTTTTGCCTGGTCATGGACCACAGGCAGCTGTTCTAAGTCATGTGACTTGACGCGTCGGCATCCGCCAAACCTTCCGTGGATCATAACGCGTTCGTGCCCGAAAGTCAGTCGGCTCGAGCATTGGACAAGTAGTGGCCAGAAACTCTTTGAAAAAGATCGCTGGAGTCCTTCGTCCACTGACTTCGACAGCTTTTTTTAAATCAAAGCACGTCGTACACGTCTGGTCTGGAAGGCTGGCTTCTCACTGTGTGGAACGATGCGATTGTTTGTTACTCTCCATATATGATACAGTAGATGCTACAGACTCGTCGCATGAATTCGACGATGGAATTCACTTGTCTTCGCGCGGTCTATGGACATGGCACTCCAAAGCTGTACGGTCATATCGGCAGATCGATGTTCACAACATTCGACGGCCTGCAGGAGGTGGTACATGTAGTCAAGTGGGTCATTCCCCTTTATGTCATCTCGGTCTGGATACTACGGGTTACAGTTCTACTTCTAGCGCTTTGATTCTATCATGCACACTATACGAGTCGGTCTTCACGATGACTCGATGTCATACCTCTCATTCGATTGTTCCTTGTTACCTGTAGGGTGGAAATCGAACTGGTCCTATCTTCTTATTCTCGTCGCCGTATCCATGCTGTGTGATCCACGCCCGGCGTAATTCGAATCCTCACGGTGACTGCAGTATGTTTTCTTCCCACATCATATCTCCGTATCCGTAGGTGTTCGCACCTTTACGGTGCTTTCGTGGACCTGTTCTTTGTGTCAAGATTTGATTCGCCTGTGACTAAGACTGGAGACACTTATGGCTCGCAATTACACTATTTGATAGCATTTTATACCCCTCCTATCTCAAAGCAAGAGGTGCAAATAACAATCTGAGGATGTCGTAAGGTATACAGAGGCCGAAATGCCATGTTTAAGACGATTATCAACCTATATATGCCCGAGTCCTGCTTCATTATTCAAGACTGCTTGTCTGCGTCCACCCGTTCAAATTTTTAGTCAGAGCTCTTTTTCCGTATAGATCATCTGCATGTACTGCGTTTGATAGCTATTCCCATCCTACAAGAGGAGTAACACCTTGCTTTGAGATGATTCCTCTGATTATGAGTATAATCCAATCTGTATCAGCTTCCTTGGGCTTTGCAGGTCCAGCATATTCACAACCATCTTTTTGGGTCTGCCAGTTATGGACCAACCTTGTAATAATATTGGACCATGACTAAATCGGCCAGTATAAGAACCTTGCAATGGCCGATTTCTTTACACCTTGTCCATCCCTCCTAATTCAACGGGTGTCATCTCTGAAAGAGGAAATTCGAGCTGGAACTTGTTGAAGTTTACCGGCGGCGATTTCGGGGAGGACTCGTTCACACTTTGTTTCAGGATTGGACTGAGCTCTGTTCAGTTAGACTTCCTCTAAGCAGCGGTAGTTCATGCCCTTTGCAATGTTCACAAGAAATTGAATCTACTTGTATACTACTTACCTGTTCCCTTTCCTTATTTTGTTTGGGCGTCCTATCATCGCGGCTCTCTCGTTATTGAAGGATATAATATAGATTTTGCATAAATCCTTTCCAAAACCCTCTCAACGGATACCAAGGCTATCGAGCTTCTTGTGCTTGTCTTTCGAAGTATTCAGATACATTGAATGCGAGAATCCTACCATCCTTACTCGTTCAGGTCTGGTCTTGTATGCGTTCTTATCGTGTATACCATCCAACCTCCCCGCGTAAATCTCACACCGACACGAAACGTCAACATTAATTGCTCCGTGGTATAAAACAGGGAAGGAAATGCAGTACATAGTACACCTGGATCCATATTTACATGAGGGACATCTATACTTTAGCGATTAGTCTCCTCGTCTCCTGTGGCGTAAAGTGTAGAATCATCGACAATACTTTCACCAGGTTTGGCTGCGAGATGAACAGTTGAATTGTCATTCAAATCATTACAATGATTGAAACACACCCTCATTTCCTTGTGTTCAAGGAATTGTAAAATGACATTTCTTAGATACTCCAAATTGACTTCCTCGTCATTTCCGTTCTTGTGTTCCGGGACGGGGGAGCTGACCCGTGAGGTCACCCCTGTAGAAGGGGTGTTTACCGAGACTTGACTTGCAGTGGCGTTACTTTCAGTAGAACGGGAAGTCCAGTATCCCACACCCGGATTTCGTTGTCGCTCAAGCAAAGCAGCAGAAGACTGGACTTTTCGAAGCTCTTCACGAAGAGTCTGTACTAAGAGTATAAATAAAAGTAATATTTACATTTAAGACCAACCTTATTCCCGATCCGGAAATGATTTTCACGTTGTTTGCTCTCCTCGAGAAGCTGTTCCAACATGGTGATTTTTATATTCAGTTCTTGTTCTTGTGATCGCCAAGATTTCTGAACATTCCATAAACACTTCCACCCATTCGTGGACGTGGAAAGAAGCCTCACCTCAGATTCTCGAACACTGACGTTAATTTGTCGAAGTTCTTCAAGTTGCTCCAAGAGGAGACGATGCTCACCCTCCAATGTTGTTATGTTAGCCTTGAGTCCTGCCACAGTTTCTTCGTGTTGTTCCTCCGTCTGAGCAACCATATTGGCAAGTCGTTTTAAGTCTTCAACCTCTCTCGTCTTGTCGCGAAGTTTCAGACTCCAGTCAGCGTCGCTGTCATTCCGTTCTTTTTCCAGTGCCTCAAGGTTCTTCTTGAGGTCAAAGAGCTTAGATTCGTATTTTGACTCAGCAACCGACAGGAGATGAGCTATTTCATTGGACGAGGTCGCAGGTTCTCGTGACTTAGCCTGTAGATCACGTTGCAGCTCTGCAAAATCATCTTTGAGAAGGCCGTAACGATCGTTCAGTTCACGCAGTTGATATTGGTACTCAGTATTTTGGCTCTCCAAGACTTCGAGATGTGACTGTACAGATTCCAGCTCCGCTTGGCGCAATTGCATATCGTCAAAAAGAGAGTCTTTGTCCTTCGTGACGAGGACTAGGGACTGCTGTATAGACCTTGTCTGATCTTCTTGTTCAGATATTTTTTGAGCATGAGCATTCTAGAGACCCATCTATTATTACCAATCCAACCACGACAAAGAAATAACCAGACCTTGAGTGCGTCGAGTTCAGCTTCGTGCTGCTCTTTGTAAGTCGCGATATCCTGGTCGTACCGCACCTTTAAATTCGTAATCTCTTTTTCGAAATTAATTTTGAGAGTCGCGAGGGCCTTCTCTCTCTCCAAGTTCGCGGTGTCGAGCTCGCTGCGTAGTTTCGATTTTTCTGCTTGCTCTTTTTCCGTCTCTGCTTTTCCCTTCTCTTGCAACAGAGTCAAAGCGGCAGTTGCATCCTCTTTTTCCTTCTCAGCCTTCACAAGCTTTTGCCGGACAGTTTTCAGCAAACTGGTCGCCTTAACACGCTTTTCTTCTTCTTCTTTCGTGAGTAATTTCGCGCGTTCGAGTTCTTTACGCAAATTATCAATTTCTGTCTTCTGTTCACCTGCAGTTTCCTCAGCTTGAGCATCTGCTCTCTGAGCGGCTTTCAAAAGGGCTTCTGCTTCTGATAATTCCTTTCGCAACTTTTCAATCTGAAGAGATTGAGAAGAAGATTCTAGACGATGAGTGTCACGCAGCTCTTCGAAACGGTCTTCCTGTACTGAGTGCACGAAAGAGTCAGGTGACACTCATTTTTCGAATGGTTTGCAAAACTCTACCTTCGAGTTTGTCATTGAGACGTTTGATTTCATCCTGAAAAATCTACAAAGGGATTAGTATGGCATTACGACCTGAAGAGGGATGAACCACACTAACCCCCTTTTTCGAATCCAGGGTGCGAAAATATTCGCGGAGAGCTGAAGTGTTATGTACGCTTTCTAACGGAGTAAGTTCTTGAAGCACAATGTCAGCGGCTTGTTTCTCTTCCTGTAAACGTTTGAAGGAATAGGAAACGTCTATCGGAGAAGAATAATTAGATATGGACTGTGAAGATATTTACAATACAATACCTGTGAATCTTTGTTCCACCTGCTTCAACTTTTCTTGAAGTTCCTCCACACTGATCCTTTCCTCAGAATCAGATGGCTTCTCTACGGTCCCAGAAACGGTCCCAGAAATATCGCAATCGGAATCATACGACCGTATCTCAGTTGTGGCCTTTTCAGTGCTGGTTGGGCTAGATTCGTTCTCGAGATTGGTTATAGGGACCGGCTGAGTGTGTGATGTAGCCTTCCTTATGGTGACCTCGGTCTCGAAGGACTCAGGGGAAAGACCAGGTGCTGAAAGTTGTTCAGACTCATCGGCACAGTCTTGGGTAGATTCGCAGAATTCCGTAGAATCGGAAGCTGGCGGTACTTGTTCAATATGGAAGGAATTCTCTTCAGTCAGTCCTGATGACTTGGCCAGTGGCTGTAAGGTTGCCGAGTCATTGCTCGGCAGTTCTATCTCTTCTGGTGAGTGACTACAAGAAGTCTCCGAGGTCTCTGCAATCGTTCTTGACATTGGTTCCAAGTATTGGTTGGTCGAGTTTGTATCCGCTTTCTCGCTAGAAATGACGGTCACTGCGTCCTTTTGAGATAGCGAAGTCAGAAACAGAATACATATCTGAAGGGTATCAGATACCTCGGATACTATTGGAGGAGATTGTCTTCGTGAGGTTTCTGAATGAGACGGCTCGCTGATTATTGAAGTGGCGGCACGTAATCTATCCTCTAGTCGTGACTTTGTCCGGCCCTCCCTTGGGAACGTTTGCTTGTTAGAAGACCCCATAGTACCAGAACGCTGACTAGTCAAGGATTTGCGAAGATTGCTTAGGGCTGATTCCGCCAATTGACTGGAAGACATAGGTGAAGAAGGGTGTACTGGGGACTCGAGTGAATCACGAGACAGACTGTTGTCGCGACGGGTTTCCGCTGGCTGACCATCTAAAGACGTCCGGGGAAGGGGTGCCAAGTTTTCTACAGCCTGACGGAGTTGCGAGAACATAATGGATAAATCGACGTCAACGCGTCACACGTCCCATCAAGTACATGGGGTACAAACAGACGTTTGAGAAAACGCGACTGTAAATTCCTCAAGGTATTCCAAGGTAATCAAATAATCATGAGTGTATATATACTTGTAGGTTACATATTATTCCGGAGAATCACTCGCAGTTACCTGATCTTTCTCCTTATTATTACCGACAGGTATGGACGGTGTAGAAGGCGTTTCAACTCCATTTTGAGAGGATGACCCAGCTAATTGCCATGCTGGGATCGAAGGTCTGCCCAAAGCAGGTAATGGTGATGAAGGGATGTTGCTTGGTCCACGACTAAGCAGCAAAGCCTTCAAAGATTTCAATTCCTGTTGCAGTTCGGAGAGAGACTGTGCTTGGCTCTCCTTGTTCTTGTTGATCATCTGATAGACTTGTCAACGAGATTTTGGAAGTTAGAACGAACTGAAATACTTTAGGTAACATTTCCCGTATGTTATTAACTTCGTCGCGTATTTCTCGCATCTCATCGCGTGTTTTATGCTCTGCTTCACGCATCTCCGAGACGACTGACTCGACGTTTGCTGTGGTCCTGTCAATGACCTCTTTTTGTTCTTCTACTGCTTTTCGGACGGCCGCTGACTCGGTTTGTATCTCTTTAAGGAGCGCCTCTGCTGCATCAAATTGTGCATTGAGTGCGTCACGATCTGCTTCATAGGCAGTAGACGTAGGCGGTTGCAGATGTGGGAGCAGATGCTTCTAAGTGGGACTAAATACCAAATGTAATCAGAACGCTGAATACATACCTTGAAGAGCGCAAATGCACCATAGGCAAAGGAGCCGGAAAGTATGGCAGTTATCTGAGGAGAGGCAAATGAGCATGTGTTTTTCGGTTCGCAAGATTGGCCGGTACAAAATAGTCTCGCCAGTCCCAACGCTGAGCAGGCGCTCCAAGTTGGTATGGACCATACCCTACAGGGTAGTTCTGTTGGTAGGATGGACCAGGGTTGTTCGACGTCGCCTGCTTGAGAGCGGTGTCAATTTCTTGTGGGGTCAGTCCTTTTGCCTCAAGGAATTGAATCCGTTGAGCCAATGGAGATGCCTGGGTCTTTGAAAATTGGAACTATTTGAACAAACACACAAACTTATGAGAGACCTGCTTACCTTGGGGTCAGCCAGAAATGCTACTGCATTTTGCACGAGTTCTTGACGGTCCGACATTGGAGACGTATAATTCTTGTTATAGCTCCGTTTGGTAATTCATCATTCAGGTGGTCTCGGGAGTTGCCGTGACTCGTGAGGTGGAACAAAATTTGGTGGTTGTTGAACTCGTCTCAAATGATGTCTTGGGCAGCCTCGAAGGCCATTTGTAATGGCCTGGCGACTCGTGGTAGATTACATTATGATTCCATGCTCCTGTTGATTCTCACTATTTTACCAAGTCTCGTTTCAAGTCTGCCAACGTACCCTCTGGAAGCCTTTACTCTTCCGCAATGCAGGTGTGACTCGACGTGTTTTTCTCTGTGATATCTGTTCTTACTGTCCGAAAGTCCTGGCAGGATCTCGCAGAGGATACGCAGAGGCTTATTCCCGTGATAAACCTCACATGAATATTGGAACAATTGGTTAGTCACCTCGTGTCATTGGCAACACTTGACCTAACTTGAAAAACAGGGCACGTCGACCACGGAAAGACCACCTTAACAGCTGCCATCACCAAGGTCATGGCACAACAAGGTGGAGCCAAGTTCACTGACTACAGTCAGATCGACAAGGCTCCAGAAGAAAAAGCTCGCGGTATCACTATCAATTCATCTCACGTTGAGTACGAGACAAGTTCTCGCCACTACGGCCACATTGACTGTCCCGGACATGCTGACTGTAAGCCTTTCGAGCTGGTCTTCTGCATATCAACTGATGTCTTGCAGATATTAAGAACATGATTACTGGTGCTGCACAAATGGATGGAGCTATAATTGTCGTTTCTGCAACAGACGGCCAGATGCCGCAAACCCGTGAACATTTGCTCCTTGCTCGTCAAGTCGGTATCAAAAAGTTGGTTGTCTTTATTAATAAAGTAGACCAAATTTCGGACCCGGAAATGCTGGAACTTGTCGACATGGAAATGCGTGACCTTCTCTCTACCTACAACTTTGATGGCGAAAACACCCCTATCGTCATGGGTTCCGCTTTGGCGGCATTGGAAGGCCGAGAGGATAACATTGGTTCCGAGAAGGTGCTCGAACTTCTGAAGGCCTGTGACGAATGGCTTGATCTTCCTCCTCGTAAGTCTTGAACGATTGAATAGCTAGGCCTGACTTAATGAACAAACAAAAGGTGATCTGGAGAAGCCTTTCCTCATGCCTGTTGAAGGCAAGACTTTTCATTTCTATGCTTGTCGTTTCTTACCTTAATTTTTCAGACGTTTTCTCGATTTCCGGACGCGGAACTGTTGCAACTGGCCGTGTATGTATTCTATTTTCTTGTCCTGTGATTCCTGTGATTTACCTCTAACCAGGTTGAACGTGGCGTCGCATTCAAAGGGAATGACGTTGAAGTCATTGGAATTGGGAGCTCTTTCAAGACTACGCTCACTGGCATTGGTCGGTCATAATACCACAACTTATGGGTCATGTTCTTATTGATTCTCAGAGATGTTCCACAAGGAACTTGAGCGGGTGAGTAAAGCCTCGCTCACCTATCTGTTTTGTCTTTAACATCACGAAAGGCTGAGGCTGGTGACAATATGGGTGCTCTACTTCGTGGTGTCAAGCGCGAGCAGCTTCGCCGTGGCCAAGTCATTGTTGCTCCAGGTTCTATCAAGCCGGTCAAGAAATTTGAGGCTCAAGTCTACGTACGTTGAACATGTTCCTTCTAACTACACAAGTTTGATCAATCTTTTCTTCTATTTCAAGGTCCTCACAAAAGACGAAGGTAAAACCATCTTCTCGATCATCCGTAACAGTGTTTAGTTTCCATCAGGTGGCCGCTACACCCCATTCATGGCTAATTATCGTCCGCAACTTTTCATCCGCACTGCGGATATAACAGTATCACTTTCATTCCCCGAAGGTACGCCTGACGCTGCTGAAAAGATGGTAAGATCGCCCTTTAATGGATTGCGTATCAAATCATTAACATATGGTAGGTCATGCCTGGTGATAACGTTGACCTTGTGTGTGACCTGCACACTGATGTTGCTGCTGAAGTTGGAGGACGGTAAGAACTGTTTGTGCATTACACAACCTTTTACATTCTGACAACATTATTATATAGCTTCACTCTGCGTGAAGGCGGCAAGACCGGCAAGTATTTTTCCCGATATTTTCTTGACCTCTGCTGATTGTTCGTTCCCTTACATTGTAGTTGGAACGGGTATCATCACCAAAATTCTTCAGTAGAGAAAGTAATTTAGGAACTTGTATCGTTCACCTTGCGCTGAATCTTCAGAATTTAATACAACCCAACTCTATATTCAAGGATATAAAACTAGATTTCAATAGTTATATCCCTAGCATAATGTAACGTCTTTTCGTCGCTTACGGAAGGGCCAGGCCAGTCCGGAAACGGAGTTTTGAATCATGCTCGTTTTCAAGCTATCGTCGACCCTTCAGTCCTTCTTGCCACGTTGATTAAGATGCAAGGAATCCTACGAGCAGCCTCTCATCCGCGCCCATTACTTGCACATGGTCTTCGGTTGACTCGTTCTGGACCCGGATTCCGTCACCAAGTCATTCGAACTCTCATCAGTATGCGCACAAGCCATCTGTCTTGAAAATATTTTCTCAACCTCTTCAGCTAAAAAATTCACTCCATCTCACGAAATCATTGTTTTCGATGATGCTACGGGACTTGGAACAGTCCATATCACGGACCACGCTCAGTCAACACTTGGAGACGTAGTTTTTGTCGAACTCAAAGCACCCGGTGATATGGTAAAAAAAGGCGGTTCGTACAGAAGTTTTGATGTCGAAAATATTGTCAAGTCAAGCTAAGACAAACCGTTGTCATAGAATTCATTGGTGCCGTGGAGAGCGTGAAGGCTGTCTCAGATATTGTGCGCATCAATTTTTTCAGGAGACGGTGTTTCATTGACCCTCTTTTCACAGTATGCTCCAGTGTCAGGGACAATCACAGATATCAACGAAGGCTTAATCGATGAGCCTGGGCTCTTAAACAAGTCAACTATGGACAAGGGTGAGCCCGCGGTTTGTCTTGCTCTTTGTCACAGTATCCTAATGTTACTAGGCTGGCTTTGCAAAATCAAGCTTTCTGAACCTAAAGAGGTATATTTCCCGATTAGAACATGTTCTTCAGCCACTAAATGAATGCACCAGGTCGATGACTTGTTAACAGAAGAAGCTTATGAGGCAACCTTATGACGAGGTGGCTTTCCTGACCTCGCATTCAGCCCATTATACGTCTCAATCTTGTATTATGACTTAGAGTATATAGACGGAATGTTGTTTTTTCCTCAAGACTTTCAAAGCCATGAAATATGTTTAGGACAACGGTGTAGGTGTCGATGGCTCGTACTTGTACTTCTCTCCTCGTTCTTCCATCCGCCGCTTGGCCTCTTCCAGAGCCCAAGTCTGTATACTACACACCAGACAGGAGTTAGAGGGCTCCGGCGAGTCATCAAGGCAGAACATGCGCACCTTGTGTCCGGCTTATAGTAGAGCATCACTGCACCGAAAACCATAGTCCCATACATTCCAATATACCATATATTTTCCCAGTCTTCTTTCACTCGTTTTTGACCAGGTGGCGGAGGCTGTAATGGAAATAAGGATTAGCCTCGCACAAGAGGACGGATAAAGACAAGAACCTTTTCGCCAAACAGGTAACCAGAAGGCTCGTTGTATTGAGGTGCCTCATGTGAAGCATACCTCGTACAGCGAATTCGAGGAGCGGCGACGCGCAGTGCGCGCAATGAGGTCGAGGTCAGCATTGGCGAATCTAATTGGTTACCTTGGAACGGAGTGTTCAGGAGGGTCTGTTGGAAAGTGAAGCAACAGGAAAACGGATACAAATAACGCGTGACCTTGAAACAGACGTGAATTTTGACCATCGCGTCGCGTATTCGAGATTAAGTACTTAGTGACAATCGTTTAGAAAGAATCTTATAGTCTACAACTTCAACATTATCTGGATCTTCTCCCTTTCCCCCGTACCCGGGGCATGATTCATCCACCACAAACCTAATGAAATTAACATCGATAGGCTGGAATCAGGAACCAAAACACACCCGACTGACTGATAAAACTCAATCGCACTCTTATTGGCTGTTTTCTGCATTTGTAGATCGTACGATAATACGAAAAGGAGAACTGACCTTTGAATACAGTGAGCATGACTTTCTCCATACCCCATGCGGTCCCTATCTTTTCCAGAATGTGCATCAACATCTTTCCCAGTCCTTTGCGTTGGTGGTCTGATTGGATTTGCAAGTCGTAGCTTTCGTATTATTATCAGAAATGAAAACAGTATGCAGTTCAAAGGTATTCACCAGTAGAGGACATTCTCTTCGTCCTCGTCCTCAAAGCGAAACATCGAAAACGCCGCCAGTTTATCATCGACGTCAATTAAGATGAAGCGTGACAGAGAATTGAAGAGCTCCTCTTGTTTACTTGAAGGATTCCATCCAAAAGAAGACTGGCTATAACTGAGTAATGTGAAGGCGCGTTGTGCTGATCAAATATACGCGTCTTCCTACAGGACAAACATGTTAGTTTCGAAGATTTTCCAGATAGACTTTCTGTCTGTCTGCCCCAGCTCTGTGGCTAAAAGAACCCGGAAGTGATTACTTGCAAACGTCCATGAGCATAACTGGCAAGAAATGTGCGCCGGGAATCAAGAATCGACCCACGTCGTGTTCAATCCTTCTGAAGCGCATTGGAGAAGCTGTCTCGAAGAAGCCTAGGATACTCTCAGTACATAAGTTCCTACGAAACTAAGAGGAAACAAGGTTACTTTGTTTGCCTTGCGAACTTTGGCAGAAACAAGCATGAGGACGACGGCTCTAAAAAGCTAGAAGTATATTGCCTATATGGATTACGTAATATAGAGCGATTGCAAACAAATTATTTTGGAATCGAGCCTTCAGTGCCTTGGCAGCTAGTAACATGAGACTCGATGCTACTGATCTTCGATATGTTACCTCTGATGAGTTTCGTGTCTTGACTGCGGTGCGGTGATCGTATTCCTTCATTGTCATTATATGAATATAACCAGTCAAGTTAGGTCGAGATGGGCTCAAAAAACCATGAAGTTGTACCAACGTCCCTCATCGCACAAATTTCTGGACTACGGAATGGAGGCGTGAACAAATTGATTGGTTCTCTTGCTAAACGTAACTTGGTTTCCAGGTTGCAAAATTCAAAATGTTCGCTACTCCTACTATCTAACTGTACAATTTCCTAACAATCTCCCAAAAATAGACGATGGATACAGGCTGACTTACGGAGGATATGATTACCTTGCTATGCGTGCCTTGTCTAAGCGGGACTCGATGCATTCCGTTGGAAATCAGATAGGAGTAGGGAAAGAATCGGGTAAGCCTGCTTAGATCTGTCGTTTTGTTACCCAATTGATGAGGCGTCCAAAGACATTTATATCGTCGCTGATTCAGAAGGAAAAGAGATGGTTCTCAAGTTGCATCGGTATGATGTGCAAAATATCCTCCTATGGCTGTTCACTGTCGTTATTTTCAGCTTAGGCCGAATATCTTTCCGTTCAATAAAAGAAAAGCGAGATTATCTTGGGAAACGAAAATCTGCTTCATGGATGTATATGTCGCGTTTAGCTGCACAAAAGGAGTGGGCTTTTATGAAGGTTTGTACAACCTTGTCTGTATAAACTTGTCCTTGATTGAAATCTACAGGTACTTCACGAACACGGGTTTCCAGTCCCCACGCCCATCGACCAGGCTAGACACACCATTCTAATGGAGTTTATAGATGCCTACCCTTTGTAAGTTTAACCGATACATCATTCCGTACCTAATCTCCGTCAGACGACAAATAGCGGAAGTACCGTCCCCCGGTAAACTCTATTCTACCCTTATGGATCTCATCGTTCGGTTCGCACGGGCAGGGCTAATCCACGGCGATTTCAACGAATTTAATATTCTGATTCGCCGAGAGACCGGAGAACCTGTCGTCATCGATTTTCCACAAATGGTTAGCACATCTCACGAGAACGCAGAGTGGTGAGTTATCAGAAAATGTGGCGCGATAGCTTTAACCTCGCCAATGCCGAGTATAGGTATTTCAACCGTGACGTTGAATGTATACGGACTTTTTTCAGACGGAGATTTCAGTATGAGAGCGCTCTGTACCCGAGATTCCGAAAAGTCATCGCGGACGCGGACAATCCGGAAGATGGAGATAATTTTCGACTTGATGTCGTTGTGGCGGCCAGCGGGTTTGGAAATAAAGATCAGAAGATTCTTGAAGAGGTGAGAGTATGCCTCAGTCGATTTTTTTGTCACTAAATAAATATTTTTCAGTACATGGAGACAGTTCTGAAAGAAGAGGGAACTAGCGGGAATCAAGAGGAAGAGGAAGAGGAAGAGGAAGAGGAGGAAGAGGAGAGTGACACGCTGCCAGACCAGCCTGACGAACGTCTAGAAAATAATTTGATCCCGGCTCCGACGGTCACAAATGAAAGTAAAGCAGATGAAACGTCTGGACCTGCTGAAAATATTTCGTCTGAGGAGCTGGGCCGAACTCTCTCAAGGTCACCACCACAATCTAGACCGTCGTCTCCGGAATCACTCGTTCAGCTGACGTCCACTCTGTATATAAATGGTATTAAAAGTATCGTTTCAGCCGACCTTGCAAAAGCGCGAGCGGTACAACACCGAAAACATCACTCGAAACGAGGTGCGCGCCATGCAGGACGGCCTCAGGGAAGCAAGGCGAAACAAGATACACGTGTGAAACTCGATCGAGGTGGAATGTGGGATTAGTGTACATTTCTGTTTCTAATGAATTTCGTTTGTACTAGTATTAAGATGATAAGTATCCGTATGAGTAATGATGACATTTGACATTTGAATAGAAAGATTTCACGACGCAAAATGGGGAAGATTAGAGTGTTTGCCCGCCTCTGTTATGCCCACATTGTATGTAGTTGGTTGCGGCGCAACCGCGTAAGGGGACAAGTGTGGCGCAGTAGCAGAGTATGGTAAGAGGTCCGGATGATGACTGAACGCACTCGGAGCCTCAAGCCGCAACGAGTCGCTGAGACTCTTGTTCTGATAGAATGAGGGTAAGAGGCATGTTTTATGAATTGCATTGATAACGTACGGCTCGCTCCAGTTCGAGCATTTTGAGTCGAGCAACCGAGGCGTCGTGTTGAAGACCGGAAACGATACTCTGAAGCTCAGGTGAGACTCAGGAATAACAATGTAACAAATTTTGTCAAACCTTGGCTGTCTTGGAATTCAGACCGTGGTAGGGTTTGAGCTCTTCCATAGGTACTGGCCAGTAGCCGATCCTGATTTGGAGGTAAATTCATGATGGTGGGTAAAAGTAATTAGTACGAACTCGAGTAGTTGGGCGTGGAGTTTGTCAATGTGAGCTTCTAGACTGGCTATGTAGATTGTTCTACGTTGAGGGGCACCGATGGTAGAACTATGGGGCTGTCAGAAGTCTGGAAGGAAGGAAAGGGAGGGAAAGAAATACATTTCATAAGGGGTGAAAAGGGACTTTTCGAGGGCATGATTCCAGATTTTGCGGCGCTTGACCTCTTCCTTCTTAGCATAGAGGCGTGCATACGGATGGGCGATGGCAAGTCTGGAAGAGGTGCGGGGACGAGGTGGTTTGTCGGCAGAGTAGGGAGGTGGTTCGATATGGGGCTCTGGGGAGTACGCGGGACATGGGTTGGTTGGGATGTCAGTGCTGGAGTTTGAGGCGGCTGAGGGAGAAGAGGGATAGGGGACGTCAAGGTCAGGGTAGGAATGAATTGTGGACGGGGATGCCATTGGGAGATGAAGAGATTTGGAAGGGGGGTTATATATCAAACTGAGAAGCCGGGCTGAGCTAGAAGCAGGCAGATCTGCGTCCGGCTGTATCTCTCCTGTAGATCTTGTACCGGAGCCTGCTGCGGTTGCGAAGTTGTTCGCTTCCGCATTTGGCTCTAATTCTCTCCCGCGAGTCTCCCCCAGGGGCCCAGTCACCTCACAGCCAAATTCACCCTCATCGCCGCCCTACTGCACGTCCACCAGCGCTGGCCAATCCTGAGTCTCGAACAGCGCAGACGTGCCTGGTCACTTGCACTCTCTGTGACGTTCGACATGCCTTGCACGACGACCTCTTCTCCCATCTCTTCTGCGTCTAAACCGTGGGAGCAATCTCGGCCCAGATCTGCCAGATGAACCCTGCGCCGCCCTAGTCCATGTCCCCCCAGTCCCCGCCACACTCACCACAAGCGCTTACAGTCCTCCTAACATACGTTCTCAATTCTTGCAAAAAAATTCTCAAGACCACATCCTACTCCTGCGCCTGCTCCAGATCTCTTGTAGATCTCATCTGGATTCGACGTTTTCGAAGGCGCCTTTCAGATCAACCTCGACGTATTACACAATCACCTGCCACAATTTCCCCTGTGTTCTCTGTCTCTGTACATGTAATAATTGCGGCGTATACATCCTCTCCCTCCCCGGCGTTACCCCATTTTCCACATATAAATTCCTTGCGTGCCTCCTCGCTTCTGTACAATGGCCTTTGTACCCCACATCTACAACCCAGCCGCCGCTTCCGAAGGCGACTATCCTGTCGTAAGTCCTGTAGTATTCGTTTTCTTCTTGATCACATTCCCAGTGCCTTTTTAGCCTTTATATACGGCCTGCGATCCCACTGACTATTATCCAATCGACCCACCTATCGGAAACACGTCCCCCTACTGGCAATTTATTCTTCCTACCGATGATGCCTCTTACAATCCTGTGCCTTTGGCTGCCCAAACGTCTACTAGATTGTCTTCTCACAGCTCAGAGCTTCCGCTTCACGCGCCTGCTCCTTTGTCCGGACAAGCGTCGTCTCTCTTAAACTCTCAATGCACCAACACTTATTACACCATGCCCATGGAAACTAACATCAATAAATCTCAAATATTACCACCATCACTCCCGCCTGCCTTTGGCGAGCCGTGTAAATCAGTCTCCGGCAGAGAGTCTAGCGCCACCCGGCGGCCTCCCACCACATTTCCTACGCCTAGCGCAATGCTCACAGAGCTTTCAGCCAACCCTCGTCCTCCGTCACTCATGGTTCAGACCTCGGAACCCAAGAATGAAACTGCCCGGAAAGCCCGTCGTCGCGCCATGGCTCAGACTATTGGTTTTGAACCCACAGACCCGTGCGTACTCTTCTTCGCCCCCAAATCCCTGCTGACCAGTTCGTCCAGTGATGTCATATCATCTCACGAAAAGAAGAGACACTATCTCGAGTGCCTTGAGTATTATGTTACCTACCTTCACCAGCAACTCAGCCTCGTCGGCTGCGAGCCCGTGCGTTTAGAACGCCCGGCGACTTCCACTCGCGGGATGAGCAGCCAGTCAATTAGAGTAAAAAATATTTTCCCACATTGCAAATCCTACATATCGTTGACCGCCTTTTCCAGACCTTGCTTGTCCACATGGAACATCTTACGCGCAGGCTCAACCAAGAAATGCTGGTCGAGGAACAACGAGTAAGTTTTTCGTTAAAGTTAAATCAATGATAAATATATACACTCGTCATTAGTTCATCTATCTTCGTAACATGGCCGAGCAACTCCAAGAACCGACTCAAGCTTAAAACCTTTTAAAGACCGACCAAATAGCCAGAACAATTTTCCGTCCATAGATAACAATATAATATGACAAACAACAATAACAAGCTTGTCAGCTGTGTTCCAGTAGATTGTGAGAGGTAGCCATGAGGTGCAAAGTGCTCGTCGGATTTTAAAATTAAAAGAGCCCCACCTTAATACAACGAGCAAAAAAAGGAATGTGTCTAACTAGAGTGATAGAGCAGAGATGTAATATAACATGCAAGGCAGAGTGGTGCTTTCAAAAAGAAAAAAAAGTACTGCCAGAAGGTCAGTAAAGTTCTTTTTCGACAGCTCGAGGAAGCGGAACGAACCATAGAATTACATTTCCTCTTCCTTCTCCATCCAATTGAGTCTCAGCGCCTACGATTCTGTCGTTCCGATGAGTTCAATTGTCCAACGGCACCCGCCGGTACAGAATTGCCCTCCAGAGCGGCGGCAATCACTTCAGCAGGCAGATCGATGTGGACGCCGTCTGCATAAGTGAAAGCATCGAGAGGGGAATAAGCCGGCGGATCACGTCTGCTCAATCGCACGACAGGACCAAGTTGATTCTCTAATGGAGCAACTCCGGCGCTGTCACCAGAGTCCTCTGACCGGCGCTGGGAACCGCGTGCAACCCGAGAAAGCGACTGCAAGCGGATGTCATGGTTGTTCGGGGTAGGTGGGTTCAAATTTGGACTCATGGGGGAATCGGGTGGCGGGTGTATCGTGACCGTCAACTCGGCCGCGCCTGGCAGCATGTGAGTGAGTGAGAGGTGACGCCGATGCGTCGTAAACGGGTTGACCGCACCTGACGATAGACGGACTGGGGAGAGGGATCGGGAGGGACGTGACGGAGACGGCGGTGGAAGTTCGTTTACAGGATCGTCCACATCATCCTCAGGATCTGAGGGATCGATGCCGAGCCTTTGATACCCCTCCGGTGGCCCTGCCCTCAAGAAACGCGCAAGGCTCGATGGTCCTACGCTTGAAGAGGGACTACCATCATCGGACTCTTCCTCATCAATTGGTGTGATGGGCGGAGGCGGTGTAAGGGGCGAAGGAGCACTCAAGTACGTCGAATGCAAGGGAGAGCTACCCGGGTTCCTTGGACGTCGAGAGCGATGATGAGGATGTGAAGGCGACGAGGCGCTCTGTAGTGTTCTGTCGGGGTTCGTTCGCACGCGGCCGCCGACATCGAGCAAAATGCTTCCACGCTCACTGCCATACGCCGGTGGAGGCGCAAGAGTACCCACGCTCGGAGCTAGGCCCCACTTTTTCACATTTGCCTCGATGAATACAAAGCCGGCCTGACCAAGGTTGACATGCACACTACATGGGCCATCAGCACCAATTGTGGGAAAAAGATTCCATCTACTGAGTCCGACAAAGGCATCCTCCGTCTTCCGCCCATTGCGTGTGAAAAAGACAGTTCCAGTACGGGGTCGATAACCAACGCCCAAAACGTCACCCTCCTTGAGTGCAGGTCCGAAGGGAGCAGCAGTAAACGGATAGTTGTGGGATTTGTCGCCATTAGAGTGATAAGCCACGGAGTACCTGCTCAGGCCAGGGAGACGAAACGCAGGGTAGGGCTTAGTAGCTAGACCCACAGTCACAGTTGTACTTTCCGGAAGGTCAAACATCTTGACTTCCCAGTAGTAAACTTCGTTCAATTTCGGCAGTGGTAGGTTTGATTGGACACATGAGGAAGACGCAGGATCAGGAAGAAAAGTAATTTCAGTCCGGGCATGAACCAATAGCGAGTTGACGGTTTCATAGTCTGGCTCGAACGACCAGGCTGAGACGCCTTTCTCTTGGATTGAGAGGAACTGTGATAGCGTGATATCGGTTGGTAGTGAATTCGGAGGGTATTGCAGCTGGTAATCTGCAGCAAATAGATGAGGAGAGGACGGAGGGAGAGAAAAAGCAGGTATGGACCTTTGGCACGGTTATACTCCCGCCGTGTGGGTTCAGAGACGCCCTCGAGCCAACGGGACTCTACGCCTTCGAAGCCGCCGTCGCCTTCGATGAGCTCTTCCCTGCTCATGTCAACAGGGCCATCGCGATCTTTAAGGGAAATTCCCCTTCTGCGACGGACGAGAAGCACACAGATCAGGAAAACGAGGAGCAGAAAGAGGAAGGTGGAGAGGACGATGAGCAGGGGGAGGAGGACGAGGAGAGCATCTGGCTGTTGTGGGACGGGTTCGGCACGAGAGGGGGTGAGGTCGTGGCGGGAGGACATGGTCGTATCAGTCAGTGCAAGAGGCAAACTCAGGTTATGGGCTTCGGCTTTTTCCGCGCCCACTTTCTCGACATATCGATGGCGACGCTCTCTCCCAGCAATTCCCCAAAGGCTGTTCGTCGCAGAGTCTCCACCAGGCGCCGTGCAGGCTCCCATCTGCCTCCCTATCCCTCACAGGAGTCCCACGATGCCGCGCTCAATGCAATCCGTTTCTTTCTCAAAGCCCACACAGCCTATGATGCCTTTCCTGTCAGCTTTAGATTGATAGTCCTCGACACAAAGTTGAATGTCAAGAAGGCCCTACAATGTCTTCTCCTCAATGGTACGTGGTCTCGTTTCCCTCCTGTTTCAGCTATTTGATCTGCCCTTCAGGCGTTGTATCCGCTCCTCTATGGAACAGCGAAAACTCCAGATTTGCTGGCATGCTCACCGTTTTAGATATCATACATCTCATCCAATATTATTATCACACTGCAAGTTATGATACCGCCAGTGCTGATGTTGAAACTCTCCGCCTCGAGGCCTTGAGAGGTAGATCATCTTCGTTGTCTACTAAAATACGTTGCGTGATCTATCAATCACAGACATCGAGAGAGAACTTGGAGTTGCTACCCCTCCGCTTCTGAGAGAGCATCCGTCCAGCACTCTCTACGATGCTGCTAAGCTCCTGATACAAACTCATGCCCGTCGTCTTCCGCTTCTCGACAATGACACTGAAACCGGTCATGAGGTCATTGTTTCTGTGCTGACACAGTACCGTCTTCTTAAGTTCATATCAATCAATGTCCGTCAGCAATTGAGATTTCTTATCACTGTATCAGTGTTGATATTGTTCTCATAGTGCCACAAGGAGTTGCAACAACTACATTTATCGCTCCGCAAGCTTAAAATTGGAACATACGTTCATGCATCATCGCAAGAGAATGTCCCAGCAGGGTACAAGCCATATTATCCAATAGCTACAGCAAACCTCAACACCCCTGTTTTCGACGTTGTCCATATGTTTTCAGAGCGATCTATTTCTGCCGTTCCGATTATCGATGAAGAGGGCCTGGTTGTCAATCTCTACGAAACTGTTGATGTCATGGTAAGGTTCTACTGCTTACCCCATCTTGTGATGCTGATACCATTTAGACTCTTGTGCGCTTAGGAGCTTATCAATCACTTGACCTCACCATTTCGGAGGCTTTGAAGCAACGCTCCCCGGACTTTCCAGGAGTTGTCATCTGTACAGCTTCTGATTCTCTCGGTACATTATTTCAACTCATCAAAAAACGACGTGTACATCGTCTTGTCGTTGTCGAGGGCGAGGTATGCAGTATACGTTGCTTCACTTCTCCCAGAGCTCAAGTCTTTTTTAAAGGAGGAAGAGAAGAAGGGTGGCCGAAAAGGACGGCTCTTGGGGATCATCACTCTGAGTGACGTTCTTCGCTATGTTATCGGTGAATCTGGAATTGGCGAAGGCGTGGAACAAGATCAGAAAGCCGAGGATGTTGCTTCGTAAGTATGGAATCATATCATACTTTCCATCTAGACTGCTATATCTCTCGGGATATTTGCTCTTTGTACTACTCACCTAGACTTGTAGTTGGATTATGATGTGCATATATATATAGGATAATCGTTGTATAATCGATATACGTAAAATTGGCTCGTACATGGTGTGGCCATTCACGTTACAACGCACAGTCGTTCTGAAAAGAATTATTCACTTTCCGAGCAGGAAAGTTTTGGCTCTTTTACAGAACCCCAATGTGCTGCTTGCCACAAACCCTCTCGTAGTCAACATGACTCCGTGTTCTTTGTGGCCTTCCGATTCATGGTACACCGTTATAGGTGTCTTGTCATTCGCAGGTTTAGTCAGTTTTCAGACCAAGCAAATAGACTTTTTCTAAGACGGATTAGACATGAAAGTCTTAGCTGCTGCAGGCACGAGAGCGAAGGGACGTTACAGGGCTAGATTTATCAAGGCTGATGTTACTGAGCTCAGCAGTGAAGCGGTTATACAGGTCAGTTCTGATCAATTCTGTGATAGCGCTTGATCAAAATGTATTAGAGCATTTTCTTCATGCTTCTCTATATCTTGAGCACCTTCTCAGCGGCTGATGCATAAATGTTGGTAGCAGAAGCAGAAAATAATCCTAATATGTCACTCTTGTTCTTTTCATCCCATGGTCTAGACTAAATCCATAAAACTCAGGGCGAAGCATACCCCCCTTGGACTCAAGTCTTTTGATTTTATGTCTGTTCGGATGTTGTCCGTGACGATACTGATTGCAGCTACCATCTGCGCTCTGTATTATGCCCATTCAATAAGACCCATGTACTTGGTAATCGTTGGAACGCTCATTCTTCTGTATTGGTCAACTACTGCGCGCGATCCTTACGGCCTGTTTCATCTATCCCTAAACAAACTACCTGGCGAAAATGCAGATTCGCCTCCAAAAACAGAATGGCTCAACATGGGCTACTGGAAGGTCAGATGCTTTTCAAAGTCTGTTGTCAACAGATCGAGTACTTATGTTAATCCAGGATACGGATGTCTTTCCCGAAGCTTGTCAAGGTATCTGAGCTCGATGGTGTAATGGTCCATGCTCATGCCCGTATAGCTCTCTGTATTAAGTTGATCTGCGCAGTGCAGTGTCAGCATGGTGACCGGATCCTTGGTATGTACCTCTCCAACAATGACGATGTTTGCCCTAATTGGCATTCACAGATGTTGGCCACGGAACAGGAGAATCACTCATCGTTCTCCTGTCTCTACCAGCTGATCAGCGCCCGTCTGCTGTTACGGGCATTACAAGTCTTCCTTTACACCATCATCGCTCGCGAACAAGGGTTGACCGGCTCCTTTCTTCTTTTCCGCATTCCTCGCCTCAAGTAAACCTTTACATGGGAGATGCTATCTGCCAACATTCTCGGGCTGCCCACCCCCTTAGTCCCTCATCGCTAACATCGTTTGACCGAATCCTCGCGCTTGACTGCGCATATCATTTCAACACGAGATTCGATTTCCTACGACAAAGTTACTACAAACTTGCATCAGGAGGTCGAATTGCTCTGGCAGATATTTGCTTCGAGGCAAAAGCGCTTCAAAGCCGTCGAGTATGGTTTCTGTCCTCAGTTTTTAGGCTCATGCCAAAACACAATGTAGTATCGGCTGAAGAGTATGTCGCGCAGATGCATGATATAGGATATGTGGATGTGAAATTGGAAGATGTCACAGAGGAAGTGTTCCCTGGCTTTGTACGATTTCTAAAGTCGCGAGGAATGGGTTGGAGGGTGTTTGGGAGCATAGTCGAGTGGTATAGTAATGCGGGCGCACGTTTTGTCATAGTTAGTGGTTGCCGTCAGAAGTTTGTTATGTAGCTGAAATTATTAGGTGAATGCTTGACAACAGAAACTAAATTCCTGATTAACGCTCAGGGGCTCTCAGGGTTTGGGCTTTTGCTTTCTGACCTCGATCATGGTTTGGCCACTCACTCTACAGCGCACAGTACTTTTGAAAAAGACTATACATGCCCCGGCTGAAAGTGTCCTCGCTCTTTTACAAGACCCCAATGTTCTTTTTTCTCTCAGTCCGTTTGCACCCAAAGTAACTCAAGATCCGAATACACCCAACTCGTACACGTTCACGGAGACCTTATCATTTCAAGGACTCTTTTCCTATAACACAACTGCCAAATGTCTTTTTTATCCACAAGAGAACGGGGTGGATTGTACAGTTGTTGCTGGTTTCGGCACACGGTTGAAAATATGCTACAGAGTCAAGCGTCTTCACGCTGACGAGACTGAGGTTAGCGAGGACTCAATCGTAGAGGTCAGCCATTCTTTTTGCAGAATATATACACATCTTATGAAGCCGGTGCAGAGCGCCTTCCTCACCTTGCCTTATGTTTTGAAAACCTTCACGTTTTCACACAAGTCTTGCCTTGAAGCCTTGGCCGTCAAAGCAGAAGGTCATCCTGGTCAGTTACTTACAGTCCAGATGTACTTGTAACAGCTTTGATTGAGGATACATAGATGCTTGACTAAAGCCGGCCCGGTAGCATTTGTAGTATTGATTGCGATCAAAAGTGATCGGTACTTGTTAGTGTATACTCTTATGACGGCCATCCAGGCAGTGTACATTCGTGGATATGAGGCGCGTTCTGATCCCAAGCCGCACACTGTCTATCGCATAGAAATTCAAGCCCATGTAAGATCATGGCAGATGTGGCGGCGGTATTCCGAATTTGACGATCTGCACACCGAACTTACCAAAGTCGTTGGTTCCCCGCCTCCAGCGTCCCTTCCGCCGAAACACAAATTCGCATTTATCCGATCTCGCACAGACACCAAGCTCCTCGAGGAGAGACGTTCAGGACTTGAGAGTTATCTGCGGGCCATTCTTAGTGCCAAAGAAGACCAATGGCGGGAGAGCTTTCCGTTCAAAGACTTTCTTGGAGTTCCTGTCAGCAGACAAGGCATCGGACCACCTACACAATTCACAGCGTCTACATGGCTCGATGAACACATAGAACTGCAGACACGTATACGGGCCGTACGTGCAGACATCAACAAGCGTGACGCACTATCAGATTGCGGCGACATTGCGGGTTCGCATGCCGCCAATGTGGCTGCCAAGGCTAAACTTGCTGGGCTTTCCACACGAATATCAACGCTGGAAAAGGGCCTGGAAGATCTTGGTCTGTCGGGAATGAGCGAAGGGGAGCTACAGCGTCGTACGGACCTCGTCGCACGACTGCGAGATGACCATGAGAAACTCACGCGGATGGTGACGGTTGCGCGGCAGACCTCGCGACCCTCTGCTGGGACATTAAATTCGCCTGTTCCAGAATCAGATCGGGAAGCATTGTTAGGTGCAAATGTGTTCAAGCCTATCACGAGGGTCTTTGGCGGGCAACCCAAGGAGACGGAACAGACCCGGCCTCTGGATGATCATGGGATTTTCACGATGCAGCAAGTGCAGATGCAGGAACAGGACCAGCAACTTGCCGCATTGTCGACAATTCTGCAGCGACAAAAACATCTGGGAATGGCCATTAGTAACGAGATTGGGCAACAAATCGAAGTCTTGGATGATTTGTCCAACGAAGTGGATAGGGTTGGAGGGAAGTTAACGGCTACAAACCGGCAATTGAATAGACTTGGATAGTATCTGGTTTGTCTTCTCAAATCTGAAGATATATACAGGAAGGGTAATACTGCTATGTACTATGATGACGTATGATTACATTAGAGGTCGTAATGATAAGTGGTGAATCTAGAAATGGATATCAAGAGGTCAAGGGTGCTTCAAAAGTCTCCCAATGCCCTGCAATCCAAAACAATCAGCGGTCATAAACAGCTACTTTTCAGAGTTTAACTGACCTCAAAGCATGCAATCATAATGCCACAAGCAGGAGCGATTTTCGCTATTCGAGGCATGATTCCCGCGAAGAGAGCGGAAGTTCCTTCTGACCGGATTATACTTAGTAGAAAAGACATCGAAGACGTCACGTTGCTGGAGGAGGGTGCCATGACGAGAGCTTGGCGTCGCGTTTTGAGAACGTCGAAAGGGGATGTTAGGAGGGCGGCAGAAGTCCCACTGACGGCGCCACAGAAAAAGGCAACCCATGCTCCATCGCGTCCGTGTCGACCGAATTCTCTTTTCCACGCTTCATAGCTGGCCCAGTATATACCAGAGAAAGGCACGTCACGCCAGAGTGTTGGGCCGAGTCCACGCCAGAGACTAAGCAGGCCTCGGCTGTTCACGAGTTCACGGACAGAGGCAAGTACAGAACGAAGAGTATTTGGATTTTGGGGCGAGAGAGGAGTTGATTGCAAGTTGGTACGTATCAATTCTAGGGGAGAAGCGATGGAAGTTATAGCGGAACGAGCAATGACTCCAGCAAACAAGGGGAGGGTTGGTTGGTGAGGTAGAATGGGTGGAAGGACGACGTTAAGGAGATGATCGTAAGTGAGAATGTATGACGTCGACGACGGCACACCGATAAGTCTGACGAAAAGTCAGTGGATATACAAGAGGCAATGGCGAACGTACAATGTGGTACCAGCGCCTTTCCACAGGCCACGGACACCTTCGACGCGCCAGACATGGCGCACAGCGTCTGCGAAACCGTGCACACGCTCAGTCCTAAACATCCCATGGTCCCATATGCAGACGACGTCTGAGGTAAAGGGACGAGCGAGGGAGGACATGGTACGAGCGCACAGCGTCCCCTTTGTTGGTTGACAACATGTATTGGACGGAGGACGAGGGAAAAGCACCTTGGGTTCGACAGGCTGAGTCTGAAGACGGGTCTTGACGACATCGAAGGGAGTCACTAGGGGTCGTGTCAGTTAACGACCAAGGACAGAGACAGATACTCGCTAGTGAGTGCAGTGACGGTCGAGCCAGTCGCCGCCGCAACGACCTTTGCATGAAATGCATCCATGCCTCACCCACTGGCAGTGAAAAAGAAAGCAGGTCACGTTGACTATCTGATAACCACGCCGAATCTCCGGCGGATCACGTGCGCGGAATTTGTTGACAAAATGAGGCAGCAAACAGGACGGTCTCTGCGCCTCTTTGTTTCTTAGAAACCTTTGTGCTATCTGTTCTCTTCAAACCGCAGTTTTTATAATCTAATTCCACTTTTCCATGGCTTCAACTCTCACTGGTGCCGCCCTCCAAGCATCGAGAACCGCACTCTCTTCTGCCCTTGCTGATCAGCCTCCATCTGCAGAGACAGACGAGAACCTCGAGCCTGGGGAAATTCAGGAAGTCGATATGGTTTCTCAGGCCGAAACCATCCGCACTGTCTTTAGCGACCCCACTAACTTTAATGTCAAAGTGCGTCTGCCCTGCTGTGGCATGCTTGTCAAGTGCTTATTTTCTGGCTTCACAGCATCCTCTGTTTTCCCGCTGGACGCTTTGGTTTGACTCTCCTGCGACAAAAGGCCGTAATCTTCCTCAAACTCCTGTCTCTGCATTTCCGCAAACTCCATTACCACAAACTCCGAGTGTGACTGCTGCGGCTCAAGTGTGGATGGAAGACATCAAGCCCGTTATCAGTTTTGATAGTGTTGAAGAATTCTGGGGGTGAGTCTATCAAACTTTTTTTTTCTTGCTTTGCTCATCATACGGTGATAGTCTCTACAATAACATAATACCACCGTCGCAGCTGCCGCAAAAGGCCAATTATTACTTATTCAAGGTTGGGGGTTGTGTATGATTGGTGCTCTAGAGATCTTCTCACATTGCAACGCAGGACAACATCATTCCGGCTTGGGAAGACGAAGCCAACAAAAACGGAGGGAAATGGAGTATTCAGCTGCCTCGAGACAAGAACAGGAATAATGTAGACAAGATGTGGTTGTACACGGTACGTGTGGGAATTCCTGCATTAGAGTTGTCCGAGTGAGCGTTCATTCATGGCTGTGCAGATGCTTGCTGCCATTGGAGAAACATTTGACCCGTCGCCAGTGATCTCAGATGGACCCGAGAAAACAGCAAAGTCATTGATCACGGGGGTGATTGTGTCGACGCGGCCGCAGTTCTACCGGATTTCAATCTGGACACGGCTCGCACCATCGGGAGAGGACGATACGTTGCGGGAACGGATTGAGGGCGTGGGGCGGCATTTCAAGACAAGTGTGCTTGGGTTCGCGGAGGGGCAGAAGCTGGGAGGCCCGCTGGCGACAGAGGTGGAGTTTTTGTCGCACAAAGACTCTGAGAAGAAGGGCAAGTCTGCGAAAAAGATTGTTGTGTAGAATAGCACTGCCACCTGTTTATGATGTTTAAGTTAAGCGACTTTGTTTCCTTGCCCTCATGCCTGGCTTTCTTTCCTCCCTCGCCGACAAGGCTCAATCTGCAATAAACGCCACTCCGCTTGCCCATCGCCCCGCTACCCCAGACCAGGACCACAAGTCCCACACTCTCGGCGCCCTCTCCAACCAGCTCCGCGTCTTTGGCCAGCAGTATGCGTGCGTCGTCTCTTTCTCTTAATCCATCCCACTCATCCCTCTCCTAGCTCCACGTCCCCCGTCCAGAAGATCATAACCATCGAAAAGAGCGTCGTGATCGACTTTGAGAGCATCGCTCGTGATGCCAAGTCCCAGAGTAAGGAGCTCTACACCTGGGGCCAGGCCGAGCCCCAAGATCTCCTGGATGGTCAGTCGTCCCATCGTCGAATCTTACGCATCCTCATCATAATCGTACTTGTATAGTCACTGATAGGCTTGCATACATCAATTTCGTTCAGGGCTCCCTTGCGAGCTCGTTGGCTAGCAAGCTCGATGCCGCTCGCGCTCCGATCAAAGCGCTCCGCGATGCAGAGACTGCCATTGCGCCGCGCCGCAACTTCCGTGCTACTCTGCAGTCGCAGCTCGCTCGAGTAGAGCATGATCAGCAAAGGGGCTACGAGAAGAAGCTCGCTGAACTCAAGGAGCAGATCCACAAGGCAGAGCTCGACGATCAACCCCAAGAGAAAGAGATTGAACTTCTGAAGCGCAAGGCCGTACGCGAGAGCGAGAAACTCAAGTGGGAAGCCTTCAGAGAGGTGTGCTCATTCCATCTTCATATCACTTCTGATACTCAATGATCTTGTAGTACGGCGAGAAATTGGTCCTTCTGTCTCAGGCAGCTGCTCCGATAATTGGCGCCTTACCTACCCATCCCCCTACTTCTGATCAGCCATACACCGGGGCCCAAGCGACTGGAGCAGCCCGCGCCTCCCTTCAGCGTGCTCTTGATAACTACAAGACTGGTCACATCAACCTCCCAGCCCAATTGAGTGGCGCTGATCTTCACAGGTCGGACACGCGCAGCTTCGGCGAAAGCCACGCAGACGAACTTTCAAGTATCAACTCGGATACTACACACATTTCCAGTGCAGCATATGCACCTTCTACAACACCAAGTGACTACAAGACGCACAATGCGCAACCTCCTCCTCCTTTCAAGCCATCGGACGCCCATGGTACTGATAAGACAACCACGTTGCTTCCCATCAATCCCGCCGCCCTAAATCAGACCCCGACGCCTATTCCAGCGACGAGTCCGGCCAGTACTGCATTGCCTATGCCGATCCCAGGATCTTCACCTCCGTCCAATACACATGCCCCTATCACTCCAACGCTGGCCGAGACCGGGATTCCTGTGTCGGCTCGTACTGGGGGACCCGGGCCTGCCAGCGGTTCGCTTCATGACATTCGGCGTGCAGCATCAAACGCAGGTCCTCGTGACGAATCGGCACCCGTATACGGCCAGCTTCCAGCCAATACGTCTGGGTCCACTGTGTTGGTGGCAGAGGAAAAACGCAGAGCTGCAGCTTCCTACTCTCAAGCACCTGTTTCAGAGGCACCACCACCGATTTCAGGCACTGCCTCGACCTCTCCCTTTGAGAGTGCTGAAGAAGAGAAGAAGCGTTTGGAAAGAGAAGAAAGGGAACGTACCCTAAACTCAGGATCTAGTAATCACAAAGACAAAGATCAGGATGACTTGCCGCCCTCTTACCAGGATTTGTGATACCCACTTGTCCCAATGGACGAGCTGTCGCAGAAGCTCTTTTTACTAATCAAATTGAATTTTAGGCCATCTTCTACGCAAGACACTCTTCCATGGTCCTTCTAAGTATGTACGATGTTGAACAGAATTAGTGATGTAATACAGTTTGTATTCAAATTTACAAGCGCAAAGTTTGTCCGGTAATAAGTTAGGTTTTAGTTTCTGGAAGCTGGCCCAGCCACAGCTCATCTGCGTATATGCTGTCAAGCATTATGACCATGGACGCCGTGAGCGTCGGTCTGGGGGCATGTAATCTGTCCGATCAGGTGGAACAACCAGTCGGTTAGGCTGTGGCGCTAACAATCACAATGGTGCATACGACAGGACGAAAAGATTGACGTACCTCATAGTGTGTCTGCTGTTTCATCTCCCAGCTCACTTTATAGTCTATTTCAGCTTCCCAAGATGCGACTGCATGCCGTCTACCCCTATGCTCGCCACTGCTCCTTGTCTGCACCTTCTCAGGCTCCTTCGGCAGTATAATTTCATCCACGACTCTCGGCTTCTCAGTCGCACCTGACTCCTCGGACACTGGCGTCGTCTTCAACCACCCCCACTGTCGTAACTTCCTTTTCGGCCACCGGCCAAACGATAGCCATAGAACAAGAATGACGAATGCCAGGCCGGCTACCATTCCAATCCCAATGTACCGGTGAGGTCCAGGTTGATTGGCATAACCTTGAGGGCCTCCGTCTCCCTGCGAGTTGTCCTTTCCTACAGGGTCGGAGCCAACTATTGTCATCGTCGGTAACGCGAGGACGTTGGAGAGTAGTCAAGACCGAGTGTGTGGCTGAGGTCTCACCTGGGATACTATGGTGTGTCCGGGTGCCCGTAGCAACCGTAGCATGCAAAGGGGGGGAATCAAAGTACTACGTCTTAAGCGTATATATATCCAAGCATGTAACGAATAACGCTTCGATCTAACTAATTTCAGTCAAACTTGGTCAAACGGGGTATCATCCTATCTCGGGCTTCTCTTCGGTTGCAACCACAACTCCATCATTTTTTTGAAAACACTTCACCCGTAACTTTCTTGCTTTCAATTTAATGGTGTACTAGTAAGAAGTACTACATATTCTACAACTCTAGGGATCCAGTCGCTTCGGATCACGCGGGAACAACGATGCGCGTCGAATGTTATTCAGCTTGAGGAAAAGCATCAAGACACGCTCCAACCCTATTCCACCGCCACCATGGGGCGTACATCCCATCCGGAATGCATCAACGTAGCTCCTCATGCTATCAGGGTCGACACCCTTGCTCCGCATCTTCTCAATGAGGAGCTTGGGGTCATGGATACGCTGAGCACCTGACAAGATTTCTTCACCTCTCATGAAGAAGTCGTATGAATTGGATACAGTCTTAAGCATCGAAGAGTTAATGATGAAGAGGTAACCACAATAACTTTATTGACACGTACAGGGTCCTCAGGATCGGGCATGGTGTAGAATGGCCGGATTTCCATAGGGAACTTGTCAATAATGAAGTAGTCGGTGTCATATTTAGCCTTGACAAGACGACCTAGTCTTTTCTCATTTTCGGTGCTATAAAGAGGATTAATTGTCGCTGTCATACTGAGTTATTTGTGGACTCACTTCATGTCGTCTGTAACGCCAATTTCCACGCCGTCGTCAATAAGCATTTGGACAGCCTCCCTATGAGTCAGACGCAGGGTTCCTTCTGGACCCTCCCTCCATTTGAATTCTTCGGCAGGGAATTGTTTCCGTATAGTTTCAATTTCGTGTTGATAATTGTCCCTGAGACCGCGGAAAATGCTCAAGAAGAGCCCATCAAGGGTCTCCATGACCTCGTGGTAATGTTCCTCTATAGCCATCTCTAAATCAAGTCCAATAAACTCGGTCATATGCCGGTAGGTATTCGAATCTTCGGCACGGAAAACGGGACCAATCTCGTAAACGCGCTCGAAGTCGGCAGCAATTGCCATTTGTTTAGCCAATTGCGGGGATTGTGCGAGATACGCATTTCCTAGAAATGTTACACTTATCCAAATCTAACGGCAACCGCGTTAACGCACCTTTGAAGTAGCTGACTTTGAAGACTGATGCTCCAGATTCGGTAGCAGCACCCTGGAGTTTAGGGCTGTGTATCTCAATGAATCCCTGTTTACTCAGATGGTCACGGAACAAATCTCCGATAGCGGCTTGTATCCTGAAGACTGCTTGATTAGTTTGTGTCTACTGAGCAGTCAGTCAACGGTTCGATGGTGATGTGATGGTATTTGCTCACACGAAGATCAACAACCCTATTGTTTAGCCGTGTGTCGATCAGGACACGATTGAACTGATTCTCGGAAGATTCAATCTCAGCTTCTGGTCGGGAGGCATCATCAAGGGAGAAAGGCAAACGACCATCGATTCCAGAGATAAGATGAATCTTTACCATTCAAAATCAAAGTCAAGTTTGGAAAAAGGATTGAAATGCATGGGAATTTACCTGTTTGACATCGATCTCAACATCACTAATAGTAGCACCTTGGATGGGGGTAGGGCTCTTCTTGACAAGACCTTCAACAAGAACAATGCTTTCATCCGCTAAACCTGAGGCCCATTTGACCATTTGTTTAGAAATTCTTTCTGTGTCGACCATCAGGAGGGCCTGGACCGTGTGAGTGCGTTGACGGAGATTCAAAAAGAGTAATTTGCTGCTTTTTGCCCGGGATGTCTGAACACGAGCACGAATGAGGACGGTTTCCCCATCACGAGATGACAAGGTCGAGATCTGGGACCTTTCGCGGCGTGGGCGGGATTGCGACTGATTGAGAGGCAAGACGCCGTAAAACTCGGTGGAATAGTCCTGGCAGGGGTGTTAAAACTAGGAGCGGCAAAAATCGACTTGATTACAATAACTGACAACTTCATTTGCAGCCTGCTGTTGAGCAATTTCGGCTTGCTTGGCTGCTTTCTCCGCAGCCTTTCTTTCTTTCTCTGCTGCCTTTGCACGTTTCTTCAATTCACTTTTGGAGGGGCCAGCCGGTCTAGAGAGCATGTCAAGACAGATCGACCCATGCAACTGCTAGTAATCTCACTGCTCTGGAACAACACCTGGATTTGAGTCGGCCATTGCGAATAGATGGTGGGATCAGAAGGACTTGGGAAAGCTTACGAAACTTCAGAAAGTCCGGGTGACAGATGAGATAGGCCCTAATCTAAGGTTAGGTGCGCATCGGAAGGCCGGAGTTTTTGTGTTCATCAAAACAAGTTTTTACCGCGAGCAGCTGCCAGCGTTCCGTCTTTCGTCGCATTTCGACAATGCTTTCCACAGCCTTCTCTCGCCGTGCCGCCACCAGTGTAAACGCATATGCACTGCGTTCTCTTTCTGTCTGGTCCGCTGTCAAGGCTGGGCCCCCCGATCCCATTCTTGGTACGGACACAGTATCTGGCTCGAACTAAGGTCTAATACGTCTCCTTTCTAGGTGTAACTGAGGCCTTCAAAGCCGATCAGGACCCCCGTAAGATCAACCTTGGTGTCGGTGCCTATCGTGACGGCAACGGCAAGCCTTATGTGCTTCCCAGTGTGAAGAAGGTCTGTCCTGACTAGCTGCTAGGGCGTATCCGATTGCTCAAGCCGTCTATAACAGGCTGAGGAGATTGTCGCTGCGTCCAAGCCTGACAAAGAGTATCTGCCTATTACTGGCCTCGCAGACTTTACCAAGAGGGCCGCCTTGTTGGCTTATGGCGCTGACAGTGCACCTCTTAAGGATGGTGCTGTAGGTTCCTTCCTCTACCCTTAGAGTTGATACTTACTCCCGACCAGATCTCCATCACCCAGTCGATATCCGGCACTGGTGCTCTTCGTATTGGTGGAGCGTTCCTTGCGCGCCACTACCCTCATTCTAAAATCATCTACCTTCCCGTTCCTTCGTGGGGAAATCATACTCCGATTTTTGCGGATTCTGGTCTCGAAGTCCGCGGCTACCGTTATTTCGACAAGAAGACTGTTGGTCTTGATTTCGAAGGCCTCAAAGCTGACTTGAGGGTTCGTTTTCCTGAAATCATGATATTCGGCGTAATAATGACTCTCGCCGTAGGCTGCTCCAGAACAGTCTATTGTTCTTTTGCACGCATGTGCCCACAACCCAACTGGTGTTGACCCCACCCCCGCCCAATGGACTGAGATTTCTGACATTTTGAAGGAGAAGAAATTATTCCCCTTCTTCGATATGGCTTACCAAGGTTTTGCTTCCGGTGATACCGCCCGCGATGCATTTGCTGTGCGTCATTTCGTCTCGCAAGGGCACCAAATTGCCCTTTCGCAATCCTTTGCCAAAAACATGGGTCTTTACGGTGAACGTGTTGGTGCCTTTTCTTTGGTCACTTCCGATCCCGCAGAGAAGGCCCGGGTCGACAGCCAACTGAAGATCATCATCCGTCCGATGTACTCTAACCCGCCCGTGAATGGTGCTCGTATTGCCAACGCCATTCTCGGCGACGCAGCCCTGTATTCGCAGTGGGAGGGTGAAGTCAAGGGGATGGCTGACAGAATCATTTCAATGCGCGAAAAGCTGTACAATGCGTTGACCCATGACCTGAAAACCCCCGGGGAGTGGGGTCACATCAAGAGCCAAATTGGAATGTTCAGGTGTGTGATCTTTTGAAGCATCAGCAAGGGCCACTATTGAAACGTCTCTCAGCTTTACCGGTCTGGCTCCGGAACACACCAAAGTTCTGGCAGAAAAGGCACATATCTACATGACCTCGAATGGCCGCATCTCCATGGCTGGATTGACTGACAGCAACATCGAGTATTTCGCCGAGAGCGTTGATGCAGCCGTAAGGGGCAAATTGTAGGGAATCTTCTTACTCAGGTGCCACAAATACTGGTTATGTGGAATAGACACGGAATGATCATTAGACTTTGTGACATATGAGTGTCACAAACACGACGCGACATGAACTTGATGTGCGGCGCGTCTTGACTGCCTTCGATGAGCAGTTTTGAGGCCAATATTGAGCTTGTCCCTCGTAGCACGTCGCCAATTGTCCCAGGCGCTTGGCCGTCGTCTGTTCTCAACTCCATTCATCAGAGATCTGCTGTCTCTTCGCACAGTTCACTTCCAGCCAATTCTCTGCATCTTGATCACGTCCGCCGTTGCCTGTCCCAAACCCTTTTTAAGACTGTAGAACGTTCTGATACGACTGCGCCGCATTCAGCAGGTCATCTGAATTTGAGCGACAGTATTTTGATCCCTTCAGATGGTTCGAGCTTAAACAGATCTATCCAGGCAAGTTTCGTCTGAACAGTATCATATGGAAATCACAGAGTATCTGTAGCTCGATAACAATACATCCTCATCAATGTTTGAAGTACGTCTCCATATGACTTGTCTCACTTCCTTTCACCCCAAGTCCCTGCAGGACACCTCGATATCTTGCTCGATCCCAGCAAAGGGGCCAGTTGCATCTTCCAAGCTTGAAAATGAACAAGACAGCACTCATCCCGCTCCTGTTGGTTGTGAACCTCGCATATGTGATGTCCCCAGTTCCATTAGCAACATGTTCCCCTCGACTTCAGCTTACGATTACGCAACATCTCCACCGACATCCTTCATGCCCTGGACGCAGAATACAAATAATCATCGTCCGCCGCGAATTGCCCTCCCTGAATCCCTGTCTCGTTCTTCATGGTCCTTGCATTCGTCCCCGGACCCCGTTTCACCTATTTCTTTTTCGTCTCCGACGTCTTCCAACAAACCTCCTCCGAGTAGACGCTCATACCATGAGCAAGGACACTGCCCCTCTCTAGAATTCTCGACTTTTCCTTCCTGGGAAACTTCTTTCAATACTCGCATCGGCGATTTTGAATCACTGCGCGCTGAGTATGGCCAAGAGTTCATCTGGCCTGAACCAATGCTGAATCCCAGTCGATCTCAACCTTCCAACACTTTCGATCTGCACAACAATTACGACTCCTCCACTGAGCTTGAAATACCTACTATCCCTATGTTGACAACTTTATCATTACCTGGCAGTCTTGGCTCGACTCTAAACATCAGTCGCCACAACTCTCCAGCACATCGTCATGGGCATGATGACTCGCACACGCAAGATTCCTCGCTGTCATCTTCAGCACCGAGCATTTCAGACGTTACCGGTACAGCTCATATACGTGGCCTGGAATTCCCCTCTCCTCCCCTCACGCTTTCTCCCTTCATTACAGCCCCACCACCAGAGTCGCCCATAATTGATCTGGCTATTACCGATTCCAGCATAGTTGAGTATGCTTCTGCAGTAGTATCGTCGTCCTGGGGACCAGATATCTCCATTCGTCCCGACTATCCGATGACCGAAAGCGCTCCCAGTGCATCCTCACCTTCTGCTTCCGAAACACCTGATTTAGGACTCCACCAGAAATGTGTTGGAAAGGCCAAACCCTCGATGATGGTAACCAGATTTAAAACGTTTGGAAGAAAAATGAAGAAGCTTCTCTTTATTTTCCCGAACTCCAGATACGAAGGAAGCATCTCAAATGGAAAATCCGAGAGGTCTCGAGATCAATCGCGAAACTCCACCAATGATATTGGTGGCGCATCTGCGGAAGAAGCTGGTGTGCGCATGGAGGATTTTCCCATTAGGATGGAAGGCAACCATTTGTTACCTTTGCCTCCCGGCTTGTCCGTATGTCCCATGATACTTACACTCTCAACCCCAAGCTGACTGACAGGCCATCAGAGCTGTCACAATGAAAATAGATCTACCATTCCCGAGACCTCTTCTTCAAACTCACTGTCTTCACCTCGCAGTCAAATTTTAACGAGCCCTCCACTCATCCGAATCACGTCTTCAAGTTGTTCATACCGCACACCAAGAACTCGTATCTCGGATGAACATACAAACGATCTTGCCCTTCTCGAAGATAGTGTTAGGACGCTTGAAATCGAAGCCCGACCAAAAACGCTCGACGAGATCAAATCAAAACGACGACTCTCCCTCTCGATTTTGTCGAACACTGGTCGCTCGGCTTCTCAACCCAGTTCGTCAATCGTTGCAGTCGCCCACACTCGCCAACGTCCAAGGTCTGCTGTCGTACTTCCCGCAGCTAGCTCATCTTCCCTTTCGGGAGGTACCACATCAAACGACATCCAAGATCTTGGGTCTTCCCCGAACACCGTTAATAGTACCCTTGAAGAAGAAACGCCTATGGAAACTATCCCTGAAACATCGCCTGCACAACTCATTAGCTTGAAGCCAGAAGAGATCGACGTGAACAAGAAGAAATATCGACGCTTTTCATTACCTGCTCTCTCCCACTTGGCTAAATTCGCATGATAGTTGGAAACTAAGGCACTTAGAAGGTGATGCAGTTTGTTTTTGTTTTTCTTTCGTGTACAATAGTAGAGGTAATGTGTCTGATCCCAAGGTGACATTCAGTAGTCATATGTCCAGATCCTCGTCAGGATCGTCATCGTCAATGTCATCCGCAGAATCTGGATCATATAGAATTGCAGCTGTGGTATTGTGATTGCCTCCGTGTATAGGATTGTCTATAGTGAATTCAATGTCAAGCAACCAATTAGCACGGAACGGAGCCTTGCTCACCTTCATGCACATATGGAAGAGGGACCTGAGCACGCGATCTTTGCTGAGAAGGTGTGAGATTCAAGTTGAACGAAATATCTCTTGTCGGATCAGGATCAGCCTGATGATTGGTTGAGCTATCGTGTATGGTAGTAAACTTGTGAAACGGCTCACTTCAGCAATCGTCTTCTTGGTCCACACTCCTTTCAAACTTTCGAGTTTTGTGAGTTCACAGGGTCCGGCTGTCACAGACCAACCCTCGAGTTCTCGTTCAATACCACGCTTTCTACCTTCTCCGCCCCTGACAAGTATTTCGACGACGATTTCGGTGACCCCTCCACTGCCCTCTCCATCTGAGTTAATTCCATACACAAGACGTTCAACATCATATGTGCGCTCGCTTAGAGGAAGGAAAACATTCCAGAATTTGGCTTTCAAAGTAGAAGGGGGAGGTGGGGTGAGATATTCTTTTGCAATATACGTGAGCAGGACGACAGGGTGAGCTATTAATTGCACAAGGGATGACGAGAATGTTGGTTGTATGAGGAGAGGTGTTAACTGCGATGGACGCATTGCATGTAATATCAAATGCGAAGGGCCTGCTTGAATGGTAAGATGACGCGAGGTGGACTGATCAAATGAAGCAAATACTTGGACGCGCGCGAACGAGACGAAGCAAATCGGAGAGAAACCTGTACGTCTCGGATATAGACCCTATGTCAGAACAGAGGATGTCCACAGAATCAATGAAAATCCGGAGAGGAGCCGAAGGAGGAGCTGATCAAGAAAATAGAGTCAAGGACCAACCAGATGGCTTGATGAACCTTCTCACCTTCCTCCACAGCACTGAGGATCTTCACTCGTGGATCAGACCAATCATTAGCATAGCCAGGCACATAACCAAGCCAGTCGAACACTTGAACGTTCTCGTATGTTGGCGATACATCTCCTAAGAGGTCTAGAGGCGGGTAGATGAACGAGAACAACAAAGTGCGATTCTGACGCGTGTTAAAGTTGTTTGTCAAAATTCGACGGAGAAGCGGTATGGCTGACTGAGCTATGGATGATTGAAGAAGGATGAAAGGTTGCTGGGACCACAAGGGGTCTTTGAAGAGTGACGATGAGAGTAGTGCCATCAGTCGCTTGCAATTCGAGTGAAAACGCGTGATTTCTAAGCTAGCGACATTTGTTAAATCATGTAAAAGGATAGTCTACTCGATTTTTTTCTTCCACTCCTCACGAGACAAGGACCTCCTCCCAAGCTGCCATCCAAATACTCCAATTTTCTTCGTATTCTCTTCAAGGACAAAGGACGCGTCTCGAAGGCAATTACGAACATAAGGGATGAGCTGCGAGTCATAGGCGTCGACAACTTTCAATGCAGGTTCGGCATTAAAGGCTATTCGTAGCGCATGGGTGAGCAGATCTTCCTGGATCCCTGAGCTTCGATATACTTCGTCAACGTAGAAATGTCTAATGATCGCGGAAGTGGGGGATTTGTCGAATATCTTCTTTCCTTTTTTTGTAACCGTTTCGGAAGTAGCATCAATGGCAATGAGGCCAACAAAGAGGTCGCCAAATTCACAAATCCATAATCCGGAAGCAGGATGTCGTGAATAATATGCGAGCATGTCAATCATGTCAGGACCACGAAGCACTTCCTGAGCTGCCTGTTCGAATTCCGGGCGGTTGAGCCTAGAGGATGTTAAAATTACATAAAACCACGAGAACCGCGCCCACCAATCAATAAGGAACATTATAGGAACCGTAGCTGCTGCCATCATAGGAATAGGTCGGAGGTATCCCATAAAACCATCTTTCTCTGCTGGCCACATATTCATAAAGCTGACGAGCGAGCATGACAATAACGTCCAAGCAGTAATCACCAAAGGATGTATGTAGGCTGTTGATTGGCTGAAATTACCATAGAGCACATACGGGACGGAGACAACCCACCTCGACGATTGGCAACTGCCAAAGGCTCCAGCGCGGCTTTTCCAATGGCAAACCGGACTACCTTATCATCCGAAGGCTCGAAGTGACGGATTTTGGCGACGTGTTGAGCCATTTTCTATGTCAAACAGTTAGGGTGAAGGGAAAAATATCATCATCTTGTGTTGATCTTGCCAATTAGTACGAAGCCGAAGGCACGTTCGTGAGACCAACGTGACAGAACGTGAATAACAAATAAAATTGCTTCGTGGACGCAATAACATGAAGCTACGGTTAATAAGGTAGAACATGCAACCTGATCATGATGATGATTTGCGAGGCAGAGCCTTACATGGACAAGAAATGAAGAAATCTATGTGGATAAGCGAGTACAAAGATCAACAACCATGGTCTAAAAATAACTTCCGTCCTTTCATATACAACTCCTGCAGTAAAATGCTGATCACAAAAACATTTCACGATGTCCCCAGCAAACTTGATAACGGTCGTCCTATCAGGATCTTTGTGATCTCACCCACCAGTCCTGATTATCCTCATGCTAAGTTCCCAGGTTTAGTGAACCATTACCAATCAACGTCCTATAGAGTTCTCATGCATCTAGACGTGCAGGCGTTGTAGTTTTCAGGTATCGGTGATCTTTCAAAAGAGAAATGCCCTGTTCAGACTTTTTGTCGACCAAGCGAAATTTATCAGGTGACAGGTCCTGTAGAGCGCTTTGCAGGCCAAATTGCAAGTCACGGCTATGTCGTGGGTGGGTAACTGTGATATGAAAGTCTTGGAGAAGCGGTGAAAATTGCTATTTTCGCAGCTTGCCCTTCCGTGTATCATGAATTTGAGGGCCCCGAGCCAATTCCTTATGATGTGGAAGGTGTGGCGATCCCCCGATGCGTTGTTCGATTTGCTCGAGATTTACTTTTGTCCAGGTACCGACCGAGGCAACCAACATAAGGCGAGTTGGGTAATTATCTGAGGTATTGTGGACGCGTCTTATATTGGCCAAAGATTGAAAAAGAAGTTGCTGCTTATGACGAGGTATGATCATATGTCCACTATGTAGCAACCTGACCTGAACTGACTGGCTGAATAAGGATGCCACACTCTCGATCGATCTTCTCACATCTTTGAACAATTGCAATGGTCGTATCGCAGGTTTATATAATTTTCCGATGTTATCCAAAGGAATACTGAAGATACTCAAGCGACTGGAATGTGTCTCGGCGGCCATCTTGTATGTTCCTATCAGCTTGTAACACATTTCGTTGATTCCCTCGACTTCTGACGGCAGGCGTTCCGGGTGTGTGCTTCCGACTGTCCCACTTTTCGGCTCCAATTTACAGGTTAACTTCAGGCAGCGTTTGACCCTCGTGTTCTGGCTTCTGTCTGCTTTTTTGCAACTGACATACACAGCGCATCATTGGGAAAAGGCAAAAATGATGACACATTAATTCGTGTTCGTAAGGGTGACCTTTCGGGCAAGGGCGAATTAGTGGTAGGACATCCGCAAATCACCCCTTCATTGAAAATGACTCACCCTGTCCCATTTTGCAGATGATTTTTGGGAAGCAGGTACATGCCAATTCGGGGCCCTGCATGTCATAGTTTTCTAATAGGAATCAAGGATACCCATGTCCCTCGAGCAGGTCGTGACCTTATACGTTCGGTATTAGAGGATGCAAACGTTTCCGTGTCGGTGCGGCTTTTGATAATTTCTGACTCTGCTGAACCTCATTGCCCGTCAGTTCCTCGAGGTTCAAGCGCAGCATGCCTTTATCCGTGACGAGCACTCCAAAGGTCGTTGGGATGCTGCTTTGACTCGGTCCTTGTTCAATTTCATGCTCGAAGTCTTTGAAAGGACCGTGGCCAGGGACCTCGGGCCACGTGTAAGCTCTGGTGGACAAGCAGAGCATGTATGTTAGATCCGTTAGATTCATTTAGGATCCATGTAAATGTGTTGTACGGTATTACATAGGTCAAATCAGCCACATACACGGGCTCATGGCTGTCACTATGATTGCGGTCTTTCTTCTACCAGAGAACTTATAGGCCGTGTTGTGAGTCATTGGTTTAATAGCACTATTCAAAAAAAAATCTTCCGTCAGTCCCCACCTCAAATTGACCTCCAATTGAAAGAGAGACGAAGACACGACTATACACGAGATCCATTACATTACTTAGTGAGAAATAGTGCAAGTTCGCTCGCAAAAGAAATGAAAGGATCTAGGTCACTCATCTTGTTTCAGCTGTAAGGATCCGCAACGCGGTCCGCCGCCTGAAACAACAGTTTATTCTGACAAGAAAAAAGGAAATTTAAGTTCTATGTATCATGGTTGACCAGTCGCTGTCTCCCGCGAATGCATACTGTGTACCTAGTGTGGCACAAGGTGCGTTTATTCTGATCACGAGCGCGTCAAATTCTGTAACGTTGTTGTTTTTAGGAGCTTCAAAGGGTAGGTCGATTTGACAAGTCGTGATTACATTTACGACCAGCGTACGACCTGGTTTGAGGTTTGAGGCGTATTTGTAAACCTGGTCGTAGTGCTGCGTCATCTTCTGGTCCACCTCGAACTGGATCCCAATCGAAATCTGCAATGGATTTTCTAGCGACGTGTTTTCTTCAATCCAGAGACCGCATCGATGTTCGCCAGATGTAACATAGGTTTCCTGTAGTACCGTCGCCCGATGATGGAGCCAGTGCTTTAGTAGTAGCCACCAATTGCCTTGCAGCACACGCTCAGAAATATCTGTCTGTAAGGGGGCCAGTGTGTGAAGAATGGTGTCTGTGTCCATATGGCGAGCGCAGAAGAGTGCTAAATTTCGGAGCCAGACTCTGGAGAAGATAGGCTCGCTGATGTACGGTGAACTTGGAATCTGCGAGTGGTTATAGAGTATTGGGTGCATGTGAGATGACACAATCTCATGCATAGATGGTGGCCAGAAGTGGAAGGTGTCGGATCCTCGTGAAACCGGTGAAATGAAACCATATGCCTTCAAATACTGACAAACCGCAAGAAGATTTTGTGAATCGTGAAGGGGTATTGTGAATACACCTTGATGGAATATTGTGCACAAGACTGTCTGAACTCGAAGATTGCCGTGCGGATATGGATACAACAAGGGTTTAAGATGGTTGATAATGCGGTAAATACCAGGAGCTTTCTCTAATTCCCGCTGCAAACGACCCCGACCAGTGATGTTCATCCACAAGTCCATCTCGATCATTTGCATCAAGAAATTGAGTGTCCCGACACAAGCACCTGATATACGTAACACTTCAGCAGACACATTCCTATCAATGATGAGGCCAAACCCTAAAGGTATGTATATGTGTAATCCATGAAGATGTCATCAGAAGATTGGATGAGCTTACCAGATAAGTATCGACTTATGCATGCATGAGCAATCTCTGAGTCTGGTGGCGAAGTGTAAACCCTCCCTGCTTTGTTAAATGGCATCTCAAATGCAAGTAGCAAATTTTCGAGGCCTCTAGTAGATACCATTGATTCTGAAGACAAGCTATTTGTCGTTATGGGAATGGTATCAATCTTCAACGAATTCTCAAGGAGTAAAGATCTAATTATGACAATAAATTTGATTGGATGTATGTCTTGGCGACGATCGCAATTGGCAGATATGAGGTTCTCAATAACATCTAAAAGAGGTGACTCCCACTGGTTGATGAGTATACTCAAGGAGTCATACTCGTCAAAGTAGAGAGCGTAGCCGCAAGTAGTAGTTCCTAGGTTATCTTGAAGGATGTCCAAGAAATCGTGAATCTCGTACACAGCTGTGGAGGCAAATTTGACCTTAAGTTGGATAGCAAGAAATCTCAGAAAGAGACGTTGATGTTCGTCAGGAGAATTTTGAGTAATAATGGTGAAAAGTTCACCTCTCGTGCAAGAGAATTTCATATCTATAGCAAATGTTCTGCATTCGTGGCCAATGTCTTTGAAGATCCTGTTCATAGCACTGGTTCGACCAGACTGGAATGCACCACATAGAATGGTGGAATGATTAGTCATGCAACGTTCATATGATACCACGGTAGATCCTCGAAGGCAATAATGAAATCATTGGATTGCACTGGTCCTTTGCTGCGAATGTATGGTCGTCTTTGAATTTGGTGTTCGTATGAAGTCTTTACACGGTTGGCTGCAAAATGGAGATTTCATCGTGTGTCAAGTTTGTCGGTAATGAGATCAGAGTAATACAATCACCTGGTGGTTCATCAACCTCTGGCACCACCACAAAAAAATGAAGTGCCTCATAGTGCCTGGTGATGCCCGGCCAATATTTTTGAATTGCAACGGGGCCATCGAGCTCGGTCATTTGGTAACCATTGACTTCATGTGCCTTCTTGTCAGGAGGACATTCAGTCTAAATAATCACAATGAATGAATTGGAATATAGCAAAAAACTGGTTCAAACTTACCTTCAGTACACGGTAATCGATGCCATCATCTTGTCCGACCTTGTATATGATGGAAACCCTGAGCGTTGATCTTCAGGCTCTCATCCATTTATCTTACCCCTTCCATATGCTCTTTGTTGCTTAATTTATAAATGGTCACCTGGTCAGCGGCACATTTTATGACTTGGTGCCCGACCTTCTGCTTGACTTTGTCCTTCAGGACATGGACCCGGGCCTGCAGTTGAATCTCCACTTCGAGGTGCTGCTCCGTCCTTCGATATGCCCCGTAAGTGCAATGACTTTACTTATGCGGGGATGTGGCGGAATCGAGCCCTTTGGATTATCCATCATGAGTGGTTTCTCCTTAGATGTTCGATTCGTTGAGGACGTGATGATTGGCAAACAAGCAAGAAGATGTAGTAGCTGTCTGGTTGGGGCTTGCGACTCAATGAAGAAACCAGTATGTTTTGCTTCTCTCAAAGGGAGAATACAGCCAGAGAATGCTATCTGAACGAAGCCAACCAGATACACCTTACCCCCTTTTTTCACGAGCCCCACATACGTTAGCGATTATGTCACCACCCATCGCACGGACATGCAACTTCCGGATATGTCAGAGGTATTGTTTGATAGGAAACAAGGATACACATATCTCTCAAGCAAGTCGTGATCCTATACGTTCGGTATTAGAGGGCACAAACGTTCCCCGTGTCGGTGCGTCTTTTGATCATTTCTGACTCTGCTGGATTTCATTGCCAGTTCGAGGTTAGCATACCTTTATCTGTGAAGAGCACTCCAATGGTTGTTTGGATGTTGCTTTGACTCGGTCCTTGTTCAGTTTCATGCTCGAGGTCTGAGGGGACCGTGGCCAGGGACCTCGGGCCGCACGGAAATCAGCCCATAGCTGTCAATACAATTGCAATCTTTCTTCTTCCGGAGAACTTGAAAGGCGTGCTGTGAGTCAGGGAGCTATCTAAATTTTTCTCCGTCAGATTCCAAATTGACCTTCGAATGAAAGAGGGCCGACTACAAGTACACGACTTCCATGGTAAATTTGGGACGCCACAAATTATATTGCTTAGGTAAGAAATAGGGATGTCAGCCTGAGAGTTTGATTTCACTCTTTGTCCTTAAGTTACAAGCTCTCGAGGACGTGATCGTTGAGTAGTTTCGACACTCTGAGACTGACATTTTTGGATGACTTCGACAAGGGGAACAAGAGGGGATGAACTTTTCAACAGAGGACAAAGGCCGGTGGCCGTGAGCATGACAACCACATCTCTTCTTCGAAGACTTCCGGACTTCAATTGACATGATGAATGTAGTCTTCCGAATTTTGCCTTCCGGCATGGGTCCGGAGAATATTGATTGTGATGGCGACACTGTCAGTTCAATAAATCGATCATCCTTGACGGATGCCTTGCTCTATCAGTCCCAGGCCCTCTTATCCCGCTTCTCACTGGTTCAATTGCAATTCACTACACTCAGCAGTTTCAGCAGCTTCTGAGCGGGCGGTCAAGAAAGACAACGATAGCTGGTCTTAGCAGTTTCGTGTCTCGGACCCCACCTTCACATGTTACCTACCGCTGTCTCATTCCCTGCAAACATTATAGACCTATTCAGGCACACCAATTCAGGCACATACCTGTAGAGTCTGCTCGTCATCGGCTGCTGCATTGATTGCTGCACTAGCTTGTCCAGATGTTATTTTTTTCTTCCTCCAAGGTCAGTGTCCGTGCATCGGGCGAAATGGACGCGTCGGTGGTTCAATCGCATAGCGCAACGCAAGGTGTCCACCTGTAAGTTCTTACTCGCTTCCATCTTCCGGGATTGTTTAATGCGAATCCAAAACATTCTAGTTGCCTTGGCATATCACCAAGTACAAAACAAGCGGCTGATCGAGGCATTCTCACTGGTCAGTAAAACTGACAGACACGAACTCCTATTGACACGTTGTAGAATCTTCGACGGCAGACGCAACTCAGCTTGCATCTGCCTGTATGCGAACGGAGGAGGAACTCTTGGGTCTCTCTAGATACTCGTTTCGACAATCCAGAAGCTTTCTGCATCCACCTTTACCTCTCCCACAAATTTTGGAGTTTAGGCGACATCCCAGTGCTCTCGCGTCCTTGGTCCAAAACTTCGGGTCACCGTCCAAGGAAGTATTTACATCATTCGGTGATACCTCAAGCTACTGTGGCCCACCGTCTACACTTTCACCACGATCCGAATCTCATGCTACGGTCTCTTCATTAGACTGGATCTGCGCTTCGACCTCCACGAGTACATCAGAGTCAGCTACCTCAGAAACGACCTTGTTCACATCTCCATCATCAATGTCTTCAAATCCTCCTCCGACCATTACCTCGGGGATCTCACTTTCCCGGGGAACGTCCTTCATGCCAAATATTACATCTACCCCAAGTACCCCAAGTATTACTCCGTCTTCTCCGGAAACGTTCATCTCATCATCATCAATGTTAATGTCATTGCCCACGTCCATGAACATACCAATTTCTGGAACTACAATCTTGCCAACATCATCACGCATAACGAATCCGATTACATCTTTTTCGGGATCATCTGACACTATTATACCCAGCTCATCTGTACATTCACCATCGGCATCATCAACTATAATTCCCATAATTTTCACACACAGTGCCTTGTCTGCGCCTCCTATTTCGACTTTTACGCCTTCTAGCGATATTTCTACCTCAAGGTACATTGCAACCAACTGGTCTTATGTACCTGATTCTAATGTCCGTATTTTAGCTCCGCAAGATTGGTTAGTCCTGTCGGACCGTCTTCAACGGCAGAAACATTCACAACAAGCCTCTTATCCCTTATTACATTGACTAAGGTCTCGGCCTCGACGAAGACCATCTCTACCCCTATCACATTGACGTCAACGACCCATCGCAATGGTGCACTGTCAACATCAACGTCGCTCGAACCAGGAGTCTTGAGCACCGATAGTCCAAAAGGGCCAAATGCGTGAGTCATAAAAAATCGTTGATGGAAGTTGACACAACCGTTCTTTCTAGGTTTGCGCGCAACACTGCAGCAATAGTCGGTGTTGCAGTAGCTGGCGCTTGCTTCATTATATTAGCAGTCGTACTTCTTTTCTTCCTGTGCAAGCGCCGTAGAGGAAGATATCCTTGGTCTGGAGATTTCAGGAGTCCTGTTGGTTTGCAGTTCGTTCCTTGGCGACCTCCACTTGCTGGCGACGATGATGCACTTTATCGCGCACAAAATATCAGGAGGCACTCAAATGGATCATTTCAGCCATTGGGCAGCGCAACACACAATAGTGAAATGGCACAATCTGAGCTCATGGGAGCTGAGCACGATACTCACGAACTGAACAGTTCAGAGAGCAGTTTTTCACACAGACAAAGCAGGTCTTTGACGCATCAACCTCTTTCGATGGCCGGCCGGGCAGGGCTGGAACCGACACCTCCGTATCCTACCAACGCGTACTTCATGCCTCCGCCGTCTGCATGGTCGGAACCGCTCTACGGGTCCCTTCATGGGGATACGAGTAGTTTACCATCCCTTTATGCCGGAACCTCTTCACATGGGCATCTTTATGCAAGTACATCCTCATCGCATGGTCATGTCTACACGCCTACTTCATCGCATGGACATGTGAGTGCAGATGGCGACATCAACGCGGGCGGCGCAAGTCACGGACATGCCACAATCAAGACGTCATACGAGCATGCACCTCTGGCCATCAACTCGTCTCCGGCGCGGGGCCCATTAAACTTCAAGGATCTCATCGGCCGTTTTCGCGCTGGCGATAATACTTTGCCTTCGATTCAGGTTGATCAAGTGACAAGTTCAAGCTACCCTCTGCCTTCCCGGCAATCGCAACAACTGTCTCTGTCACCTTCGCATAAAGCCGTCGGCACGATGTCCCTCAACCGACCCAATAAGCCGCACCTAGAACCAATTGAACCTCATGGTCTGTGGCCGGCGGCTACCTTGCCGCCCCTACCTTCACCTACCAATACTGAAAGTTCACGAATGCTCGAAAATCTACTCACACCACATATAGGAACATGGATTGCGTCAAGCCAACACTCGAGTTCCGCAAGTCTACGCGATCATGTCGACTACTCGCGACCAATCAGTGGTGTATGTATCGTATTCTGTCCCTTTCTCCATCTCAATCAATAACAATCAATACCACAGGCCGTAAGAAACATAGTACATAGCACGAGAACGTATTCCACAGACACAGACACAGTGGTAGATGCAGCCAACGCATAAATAAAAATACATTTTGGTGCAAATCGAGTCGCATTTTGAATCCTTAATTGCTCATGAAATATTGACCTCGAATTCTTTTTAATCCATTGTACACGTGCAGAGATCAATTGGTTGAATACAGATGCGGTGAGGATCAATGAGGGGTAATGAGCGAGCACAATTGATATGGACATGAAAGAAGAAACCGATGAGAAAAACGATACAATAATTCTACATCTATTTACTTCTTCTTGGCAGCCTTCTCGGCAGACTTGGTAACTAAATAGAAAAAATATTTTTTAGAGTGATGGATATATGCATAACAAGGCAACTCACCCTTGCCACCAGACTTGTCAGTCTTGTCAACAGATTTGATGATACCGACAGCAACAGTCTGCCTCATGTCACGGACAGCGAAACGACCGAGAGGGGGATATTCATTGTAGGACTCTGCAAACAATCAGAACTCCTGGAGAGCATCAAGCAGACAGCAATACTCACCAACACACATGGGCTTCGAGGGAACAAGCTTGACGATGCAAGCATCACCAGACTTGACGAATTTGGGGGCGTCTTCAAGGGATTTACCTGTTCGGCGATCGATCTTCTCAATGAGCTCAGCGAACTTGCAGGCAATGTGGGCGGTGTGGCAATCGAGGACGGGAGCGTAACCGGCACCGATTTGACCGGGGTGGTTGAGGACAATGACCTGAGCGTTGAAGGAAGCGGCCTCCTTGGCAGGGTCGTTCTTGGAGTCAGAGCAGACATTGCCACGGCGGATATCCTTGACGGAGACGTTCCTATTCAGAGATAATAAGGAAATTTCCCGGACTAAAAAAAAAAGAAAACACTGACTTGACGTTGAAACCAACGTTGTCACCAGGGGTACCCTGCTCGAGCTGCTCGTGGTGCATTTCGACGGACTTGACTTCAGTGGTCACGTTGGAAGGAGCAAAAGTGACGACCATGCCAGCCTTGATGACACCAGTCTCAACACGACCGACGGGCACTGTTCCGATACCACCGATCTTGTAGACATCCTGGAGAGGAAGACGGAGGGGCTTCTCGGAAGGACGAACGGGGGGCTCGATGGCGTCAATGGCATCGAGAAGAGTCTTGCCCTTGACAACACCAGCCTTGGTCTCCTTGGTCCATCCCTTGTACCACGGCATGCTGGGTTGCTCGTCAACATTTTGCTAAAGTCATGTGATGATTGACACGAACTTGGTAGACTCCTCCAACATGTTATCACCATGCCAGCCAGAGATGGGAACGAAGGCAACAGTCTTGGGGTTGTAACCGACCTTCTTGATGAAGGTTGAGGTTTCCTTGACGATTTCGTTGAAACGGTCCTCGCTCCACTATCAAAGAATCTATATGTAAGAAGACAGAATTGATCGTGAGAAAAATATTGTACCTTGGTAGTGTCCATTTTGTTAACGGCGACGATGAGCTGCCTGACACCGAGGGTGAAGGCAAGCAGAGCGTGCTCGCGAGTCTGGCCATCCTTGGAGATACCAGCCTCAAACTCACCAGTACCGCCGGCAATGATAAGAATAGCGCAGTCAGCCTGGGAAGTACCAGTGATCATGTTCTTGATGAAGTCACGGTGTCCGGGGGCATCAATGACCTAGATAGGATAGACATGAAGATGAGGCGATGCATACAAAAGACCGGCGTACGGTGACATAGTACTTGGGGGTCTCGAACTTCCAGAGGGCAATATCAATGGTGATACCACGCTCACGCTCGGCCTTGAGCTTGTCGAGCACCCAGGCTATGTGGGTCCAAAGATAAGATCGGAAAGTACACGATTAAGAATGACAATGCGTACCATACTTGAAGGAGCCCTTGCCAAGCTCAGCAGCCTCCTTCTCGAACTTCTCGATGGTACGCTTGTCGATACCACCGCACTTGTAGATCAAGTGACCGGTGGTGGTGGATTTACCGGAATCGACGTGACCGATGACTAGAGAAAGTCAGGCGAGAGTCCTAGTTGGAAAATCGACTGGAAAACGTACCGACGACATTAACGTGAGTCTTTTCCTTTCCCATTTTGAATGAGTTCTGTGTGAGAGGCGATTAGCTGGCGAGATCGTTGGAGATCAGTGATAACGATGGGAACGGGATCGCGGGACAGGAGGGCAGAGGGAGATCGAGGACAGAGAAGGGGGATGGAGAGGGAGAAACTCACTTATACGATAAAGACAAGTGAAAGTCGGGAGAAGGTGGTGGTTGTGAAGAGGGAGATAGGCCGAATTTTTTGGCCTAGTTATAGTATTTGAGGTGAAATTTTTTATCGATTGTGAGATCTGATCTGATTGATAATATCAATGTGACTCCAATCGGTTGCGGTCACGCTGCGTTTTCGGGAAATATGCGTGACTCCTCTATCGCAGTTCCTCATTGTCCACTGGGTGCAGTTGCGGGCCATGTTGCATTTTCGGGTTAATATACATGATGTCTACTAGTCTTCCATCCTTTAATCAATACAGGCACTTGTCGCAGCTGGATTACAGAACAAGATGATCATCCCCAAAACCCTGAACCCTATTGATCGCCCATGCCCCATCCACCAGCACCTGCCAAAAATCGGCATTGCAATATCTTCTCAAACGAAGGCCGCGCTGAGACGTTGACCTGCAGACATGCCCTGACAAGCGCAGCCGCATCGCCAAGTCCGCATCCGCCATCAGCTTCTTCGTCCTCATGCTCTTTGCCCTCTCCGCATCTTTCGTCGAGTGCAATCGAAGCGTTTGCAAACGGTGACTTGAGCCCTTCCTGAGTCTCTTCCGCAGTCATAAAAGGGCATTCCCCCACAAGCAGCACATACGCCACAACACCAAATGCCCATACGTCTTGTTCTTTACCGTAGTAGCGCTCCCCACGCAGTATTTCTGGACCAGCATAATCAAGCCTGAGACCAAGATCAGCATGAATCTTCCTCGCGCGGCAGGATTAAACATACGTTCCACTGAATGTATCCCAACCATTCTTCTTGACTAGCCCGGAACTACCGAAATCGATCAGAATGCACTTTCCGTCCGGTCCGAGAACGACATTTTCATCCTTTACATCACGATGCACTAGAATCATAGCTTGAAAAACAGACCGGTCGTTAAGAACAATAAGCATACCAATGCCGCGTGAGTGGAGGAAAAACAGCGCGTCTGCAATCTGTCCGAGATAAGATCGGATAGCAGTCGCGGGAAGCCCCTGGGGAAAAGTTTCCACGAGATCAAAGAGATCTGAGGGCGGAGGTGGTTCGTGGTCCCGGCGTTCGGGTGTCGTGGAGGGCAAGACGAGGTAGTAAAAGTGACTATCCTCGAAAAAGTCCTGGAGGGGACAAATATTGGGATGGCCTTTGACAACCTTGCCTTCGACCCAAGAGTCTTTTGTCGAGTCAGGTCTTGGCGATTCTAGCGGCTTCAAGAGACGGGAGGGATTCCAGGGCCGTGTAGGAGGTAATACATATGAAGTATTAGAGATCGCAGACATAACGTAGATTTCTATTGGGATCGTTCCGTACTTGGGGTGCTTTTTCCAGCAGTCTGCAAGGATACGAGATTTTATGATCTGTTTGATAACAACGGGGGGCTAGAGGCAGGTCCTGAGCTATGGAAGGGTATAAACTGGACGAAAGAAAAAAGAACGCACTCCGGTGGATCCATCGGATTGGATTTCCCGTGCGCGTTTGACCAAGCCATAAGCACCATGGCCGATATCGCCTTCGATGATAAAGTCAGAGATGCTGCGGGTACCAAGAAAAGCTTCTTTTTCTGTGTCACGGCTTGGAGAGGGGGCGCGGGTGCTGACGGCGACACTGAGAGCGCTGCTGGAGCTTTCTGTCCTGCGCAGGCTTTGGGGCAAGAGAGTGGGGGAAGAGGGGGTTTCTACGGGAGCAATGGAGACACGACCTGCGATGAGGGAGACGCGCTGGCGCGAAGATCGTCTACGAGGGCGGGGAGATGAAGGAGATCGGGAAGAGGGGGTGCAGGAGGAAGTTGTTGAGGTGGGAGGACAGGGAGACGATGGACGGGAGTGTATGGGAGAAGAAGAGAGGGGCGGGGAGGTGGTGGTCATGCGGAGAGAAAAGGAGCTGGTCGGGGTGAGACTGGGTGGGCGGATGATGGGAGACGATGGCTGACGGGGTTTCTGTGAAGCTGGCTCGCAGGACAAGGGCTCGACAGGCGAACATGGCGACCTCGATGGCTCGTTGCTGTGGTCGTTCCAGTCAAAGCCTCTTCCAATTGACGTAACACCCCAGCTGCCTACACTGGCAGCTCTGTAATATTTTGCCGCGAGCGGCGGAGTCTTCCAGCCATCATCGTCAAACGTCAGATCGACAGCAGGCACCGACAGCATGTAAAGCGGCGAAAGACAGGTCTAAGTCCCTGAAAAGCCAGGGAGTGGAGCAGTGTAAAAACTCACTCCTCTCAGCGCCTTCCTGTCTCACTCACGTGCATTCCTTTTGATACTATACTCGGCGTAACCCACTCAATGGCCAGCTTGAATACAATTCTTGGCCCACAACCCTATCCGTTGCGGCAACTCATTGCATTCCGCCTCCCGCGGTGGCAACAGACTAAAATTCCCTCATTTCACTGGTGGCAGTGCCTAATTCTCACGTGACACACCCCAGGCCCGCTTTTGCTAGGTAGACAATCGTCACCGCCGTCAACCTCAAGCCCTCAAAACTGTGAGTGCCCACCTTCTATGCCCCATTCACGCCGCCAGTCGATTCCGCGCACCGCGACGAGCCTAACGCTATCCATATTGTTGCTGCGCAATCGTTGGGCGGGCTGGATGGACGGGACTCTGTTTGGATGACCTTGGCTGACCGCCGCCTCTTTTTAACAGCACGACATGGCCGTCAAGATTCCCATCGTCAAAAAGCGCACCAACAAATTCAAGTCTGTCATTTTTCCTCCCGAGATGTTCTTCATTCTGAATCCTTCTTCGCAGGCGCCACCAATCCGATCGTTACCATGGCGTGAAGGAGGCGTGGAGGAAACCCAAGGGTATTGATAACAGGGTCAGGCGTCGCTTCAAGGGCCAAACCGCTATGCCCAAAGTGCGTTGGATTTCCCATTTCTTTCATCGTGGTCGCTGACGCATATCCAGATTGGTTACGGTAGCAATGCCAAGGTACCGAGCAACGCACGCTTTTTGTTCCGCCTATGCTAAAAAAAAAACTACAACAGACACGCCATCTCCTTCCCAACGGCCTGAAGAAATTTGTGGTCAACAACGTCCGGGAAGTTGATCTTCTCCTTATGCACAACAAGAGCTTTGCTGCCGAGATTGCGCACAACGTTTCCAGCCGTAACCGCACGTCGATTCTCGAGAGGTACGTGGTTGGTTCCGCCATGAGGCATCGGTAATAACATGGATTTTTTCATCTAGGGCCAAGGTGTTGGGCATCAAGGTGACCAACCCGGCTGCCCGTCTGCGGTCAGAGGAGTAGAGGATGGAGTTTTGTTTTCATGCATCTCATATATTTGTAAAACACATATGCTAGAATGCTCATCCACATGGCTTTATGCGTCTATGCATATGTAAATCTCATCCTTTTAAGTTGTCTGTCCTTTTTTGGAAGCGATCAAATCACTATCATCTACTCTTCAACATGCGAGGTGGAAAGCGAGTCTACTACTCAACAACATTATGATTTTCTTACAATCGTTTCTAGCGTAAGTGATATCAGAAAAGCATCGCATGCTGGCGATTGGTACACTGCGGACGGTAAAGCCAAAAAGTCTCACCAATAATGAACGGTGCTAATCTATCTTTCCCCAGGATTAGAACTGGATTCACAACTCGCAGCCTGGCTAGGGTCCGTCACGCCTTGCGATGATCCATATCCCATCAAAGGATGCAAGGCAGTCATCGCACCGTCAGAGGTCACATTTGTGTCTTCCGATCTGACCTGACCGTATACACAGCCATGCTGGCTATTCGTATTCAGGGCCTGCTGCAGCATGGGCATACAAGAGCATCGACACGACTGGAATGTATACCGTCTGCTCTAAATATCTCTCACTCCAAATTGACATTGTCTCTTAGCAAACGTGTGTTCATTCTTGGACCATCTCATCATTTCTATCTACAAGGATGCGCTCTGTCCTCTTGCAAGGAGTACGATACGCCCATAGGCAAGTTACCGCTGGACACCGATAGTACGTCGTGCGTAAACTCTCATAACCACACCAATAAACCCCATTGGCAGCTATCGATGAACTTCGAGGCACGGGGCGGTTCGAGTCTATGGCCTTGAAAGCCGACGAGGCAGAGCACAGCATCGAGATGCACCTGCCTTTTGTGCGAAAGGTGTTTGCAGGGTAACCATCTCCCGGCTCTCGCTCGCTGTAATGCCTCCTGAGCTTTCGCGCCAGCCAAGACATCAAGATTGTCCCCATCGTCGTCGGCGCCATGTCCAAATCGGTCGAGGCGAACTTTGGGTCCCTCCTCGCGCCGTATCTCAAGTGCCAAGACACGTTTTGTGTCGTTTCAAGCGATTTTTGTCATTGGTGAATGATACGAGCTGGGGATAGGTGTTCAATGCTAACAATTGGATATGGATAGGGGTAGCAGATTCTCGTATACGTATTATTATCCCAAGGCACCGCCGAGCGACGACCCTGCGATTAGGCTCTCGCATTCTGTCGGTCCAACGCCGGATAATCCGATACATGAATCAATCCGACAGCTTGACGGCCAAGGCATGGATATCCTGACGCTGCCGCCTGGAGCAGCGCATACAGCGTTCGCAGAGTATCTCTCAAAGACGAAGAACACGATATGCGGTCGGCACCCTATTGGCGTGCTGCTTGGGGCACTCGCGTCTTTGGAGGAGTCTAGTGGTGTCAAGTCGACGCTAAAGTGGGTACGATATGAACAAAGCAGCGCGTGTGTGAGTGTTAGGGATTCGAGCGTGAGCTATGCTAGTGCTTGGATTCGGTTCTAGTCGTAAATGTGTATTTACATGTAGTTAAAGATTACTCGAGATGTGGACTTGTGAACCGACCGGTTCGTCTTTCTCGTCTAGGAGGTCTGAGCCAGGTACTCCAGGGTCATCGACGACCTTGGGGGAAAAGAATCAATATCCAAGAACAACAGGAAGACTTTGACAGACCTTTCCCGCTGCAATCTCTATATCCTCAAATCCCCAATCTCTAGACGCACCATCCTTCAAATGCGCACCGTCGGCGAGACGCATCGCTCTCCACCGACCACGACGCTCAAACTCGGAAAGCGAGCAGCACCCTACCCTGATCGGGCTGTTGCGATCCTGTAAAAGGGCTCTGGCGAGCGCGATAGCAGTCGCGGCGTGCGTGACGAACAACACACGCGCGTGCGTCGCGGGCGGGAGCCTGTGCTCGACTTGTGCAGTAAAGACGTCGAGGAAGGAAGCGGCGCGGTCGTGGACCTCTGGGACGTCTTCGCCCCGGCGGGAGACGTACCATACAGAGGACCACGCTGTGTCTATCTCTGGGAAATGTGAGCGCAGGGACTCGGCGGACCCTGGGCGCGGGTGGAGACCTGTGCCTGGGGTGACGGGGGAGAACCATTCTGCGAGGCCTGGGCGGGGCGTTGGTGTGTGTGTGATGAGATTGGTTCGGGGGACGTACCGTGTTCGACGTAGATTGGGAGGTTTAGAGCTGTTGATGCTGGTTTTGCGGTTTGTAAGCAGCGATCTGGAAGGGTTAGATTGGGAGGTGGATGGATGGATGGGGACGGACAGAATGGGGAAGAGAATATAGCGGTTGGCCGCTCGTTTTCGGGGAGAGAGAGAAAGTAGTCTCCGAGTTCTTGGGCCTGGGTCTGGGGGGGGAATGTGTTTATGTGGATGGATTGGTGGAAGAAATGAGAAAGACCTCGCCGAATGCCGCTAGGGGAGGATCGCGGGCAAGACCCGTCTTGCTTTGCCTGTGGGAATTGATTTCAGATGAATTGGGATTCGGGGGATGAGCTACCAGTTGGTCGTGATCCAGTTTAGTCTATAGCCTGGAACGCATTAGCGTCGATGGGATTGATGAGGAACTAGTTACCATGTCTAGCGATGTAAATCTTTTCGAGCATGAGGTCGAAAGCAAAAAGTGATTATATTATCTCATTGATTTCAAAGACGTCACATTCAAAAGTAGAAAAGAAATTATACGACGCTTGAACGGTATGACAAAATTTTCACTACCCTAGATTTCAAGACAGGGAAGGGAAGGCGGTTTCGTCGTCGACATTGACGACGGCTGGTTCGGCCTGGCGGTTGGCACGAGCAGCTCCGCGACCACGTCCTACCCCGCGTCCGCGGTCACCACCGCGACCACCGCGACCACGTCCAGCACGATCAGGCCGCTCGAAACGAGCATCAATCTCGATAAATTGCTTCTCTTCCTTCTTGGTACGGGCCTTGGGAGTAGCCTTGGACTGGAGAAAGCTCGTTCAGCCATGCCAAGGGAAAGTAAAAGTGAGCTGACCTTGCCAACATAGTACGAGTCGCCGCCGTCGACCTTGGAGAGGGGCACGACGTCTTTCCAAATGTTCGAGTCGGCGCCTTCGTTTGCTTGACGGGCGCCTTCGAGCTTGGGAACGACAGACTCTTTCTCCTTTTGTTGAGCGAGGTATTGGTCGAGGGTGAGTGTGTTGTCCTCTTCCTCGGGGTCCTTGTCCTTGCGCGGGCGAGCGTCTGGCTTTTCGGCGTCTGGGGCAGGAGGAGCATCGGTGGCAGGGCCCTGGGCGGGAGTATCCCAGTCGCCGGCGTTGGCCGGTTCGGTGGACCACTCGTTTGCTTCGGTGGTGGCATCAACAGCTGCAGCCTGTTCGACTTTGAACTCGGTGTTGCCATCAGCACCGCCCCAGGACTGTTGGATTTTCTTGTCCGAGTCGCTGATGGAAAGAGTCAGAGGGAAAGTGATGATTTGGGGATGAACTCACGTTTTGCCGGTTTGACTGTGCTTGTCGTAGGGACGACGACCGCCGCGCTGGGCACCGCCGCGACCGCGGCCTCTTCCACGACCTTGGACTGCAAGAGAATGAGATGAAAAAGGAGAAAAAGACGAGACGTACATTTGGGCTGGGCGTCTTCGTCTACGCCATTCTGTGCGTCCTTTGGGGTAGACTTGTTTGGGCCGCCACGGGAATAGTATTTGCCACCGCGAGCAGCAGGGCCGGCTCTGGGCTTGTTGTTGGAGCGTGTGGGTGGGGCGGGTGGGGGCGGGATTGGGGCGGGGCTTGGTGGCCTTGAAGCGTCCTGAGCTGTTGGAGAGATGAGCGGGTGTAGGGGGAGTGTGCTGGGACGGACCTTCCAAGAGGGCAAAGGGGTTTTTGGTGGCCACCGACATGCTGACCGGGGCGGATTTGTCGCTGCTCGATTTTTGGCGGAGACGGACTTTTTTTCGGACCCCAGATTCGTCGTGGGTTTCCGGGGTCCGCAAGCCACGGGAGCAACTGTACAGTTTATGTTTCCTATATAAGCTGGCCCCCCGCCCACGGCTCCGTCAACGCATAATCCACAGGTCAGTGTCCCTCTCTGCCCGCGCATCTAGTCACCGCTGACCACGCTTGTAGCCACTGAAAAGCATCTCGACGAGGACTGGCGCGCCTGCTTGCGGGACAGCGTGGGTCGAGGACCTCGAGACCGTCATAGTGTGCTGGAGAGGAAGAGGGATGGGACTTGGGTGCGATGGGTTTGGTTGAGCGGGCAGCCCTTTGTTGGCGCACGCGTAGGCACTGTCGCAATGTCTCGTTGTACATAATCAATTTGTGTGTCACATCACATGAGTCACAGTGCTGTCTGCTGTTGGCGGGCGCAATGGCGTCGCGGCGCCTCGACATTTCCTCGCTGCTCTGCAACGACTACATGTCTGACTCGCACATCTCTAATCCTGTAATCCTCGCCCCACACCTAAGGCAGCCCTCTCACAACATGCTCCACTCCACAAGGCCCCCTAACAACTTTGGTCTCGAGGCCCTCGTCCACGTCGCCACTCAAGAACGCCGCCGCCTCAGCGACTCCCATCTCCCCTCTACTGGCCGCAAGTCCGATCCCGGCCCCCCTCAACGCCGCAAGCATCTGGCATTACAAGAGCTTATGACCCCAGACCCGCCTCCTTCCGTCCCGCCCGACGACGTTCCCAATCCCACAGAGCAGGATGCCCATGAATGGTTTCTCCATCATTTCGACGACTATAATCCCCCGCCCCCCACTCCCACTCCCTCCCAACACGAAATCGATCCCCCCAATCTCCACCTGTCATGCCATCCAGACAACCCAAAGTCCGCCATGCAAGTCGACGTCCAACATGAACTTCTTAGCCTTTTGGACGACCAACCTCCCCGACCCCCTCCCTCTGAACCCGAGTCCATGCCTCCACCCACAACAGTTGCCCCTCCAGCTCCCAATAAGAAAAAAAAGGTCCGTTGCCCGTCCCACCCATCACCCTTTCACCTCATCTTTTATAGTCCCGTACAAACTCAAAGGCCACCCCCCTCGTTTCCGCGGGAACCAAACCCCGACCCAGGCCTGGCCCAAAATCAAAGTCAAAGTTTTCAGATCCCTCCAAGCCAAAGCCTAACAAACATAATACCCCTCGATCCAGGTCCACCTCTCTCATGCCCAATAATCCCGACGCCATACCAGAGAAACAAGACGAAGACGAAGACTCTGATCAAGAAGACGACAAGTTGTACTGTGTTTGCAAGACCACATACGACGACGATCGCTTCATGATTGCCTGTGATCGGTCAGACAATCCCTTCCAGTGTGCCAAGTAAACCCAACAACGTCTCTACAGGTGCGATGAATGGTATCATACACAATGCGTAAACATGCCGGACCTCGAAGTCGACCTTGTAGATCAATTCATATGTCCTCCTTGCATCGACAGTGCGTTTATCCGTCTTCCTTTGACTCGTCGCTGACTTTAATAGAATACCCGCATCTTAACCTTTGCACCACATACAAGACACGCTGTGCCTACGGACTCGCCCATTGCGATCCCTCGTCCCCCGACGCCTGTCACCGCCCCGCTCGCGGCGCCTTTTCAAAGTACTGTTCCGACGAATGCGGTCTCAAGTGCATGAAGCCGCGTGTCGACGCATGGGTGAAAAATGGCGGCAAAAAGGACAAACTCTGGGAGGTTGTCAAGGACGCTGAAAAGAGGGAAGGTGTCGTCGTTTGTGCCGGGGAGCAGCACCTCAAGCCGAACAAGAGCAAGAGTGAACGTGAGATTGCGAGGTTGAATGGGCTCCTTGTTTCTGTTGTTAAATTGCGCGAGGATGTCAAGAAGGAGATGGAGTTTGTCGTCTGGCGTGAAAAGGTCTTGGAGTTGGCCATGATGAGGGCTGAGCTGACTGATGAGTGTGGCTGGGATCACCGTCTTTGTTTTGCCGACGATCAGTGCGCCGATCTAGGCGCACGAGTACTTGAAAGCTATGATGGCGACAAGGACGGAGACTGGTGGTGTTCTGGCAAGAAAGTTTGTGACCGTCATGCGGGGTAAGCCCCTTGCGTCTTTTTGATACATCTCTTTCTCACTTTTTGGTCCAAGTTGGCAGGCTATTCGAGTAAAGGACGTCTGCAAAGAAAAGGAAAAGAAAAACGACGCCTTGTCAAATCTAACGACGCGAGAACGTGAAATCCGCAAACGAATCGAGGATCTTTTGGAACCTCGTAACGATACCTCTGGTAAATCGCCGCTTACAGTGTCGAATGCCAAACTCTCCAACGGCCATACCAAAGCCAAGGTGAATGGCGATATGACGACGACGAAGAAGGGCAAAAAACGCAAAGCCCCTTCATGACATGTAGTTTTTCTTTTCGCTATCTCTTTTGTTGTTACCTTTGTCTTAATCCTATTTCGGGTTTCTGTCCTAATATCTGGTGGAAAGCAATGTAAATATAACAGTAGTACAATATAGTCCACTCCCTCCTGAAAGTCTACCGATGAGACGACTCTAACGAAGCACTAATAACCATCTCCCTCGCCCCCTTCTTTACAGAATCCCTTCTTCTCAAAGAGGATTTGTGATTTGATTTCCTCGCGGTGCTTTTTTGTCTCTGTTTCAGCCTTGTGGATAGGTTCTAGTCTGTTCCAATCGACTTGTTGGAGGGGAATATCATCTTCTTGATCGAGGTCCTACACGATGTCGAGACAAAGAGTTGGCGAGGGGAGGAGTATATGACGCACTATTTCACCGAGGAGAACGACGTTCTCCCCGCGTATGAGGTAAAGACCGCGCCAGTTTTCTGCGTAGACGTTGCCGTGGTATATTCGCTCTACTGTGTCTTCTAGTACTAGATTGGCTATTGGGAGGTATTCGTAAGGGCGGCTGCTTGCGAGGGCGATCGCAGGCTCACCAAACTGATCGTAGGATCGTAGTACACCGTGGAGTTTGCGGCCGTCTCGTAGGATGACGAGCATCTTCCCTGGGGGATAGGGTTCGTTATGTGAGTGTGGAGAGGACGGCAAGTGCTCAGGTGGGATGAATGAGGTAGTTGACTTGGGGCAGACGTACTGTCCACGCAATCCACGAGAGATCCCGAGGTCGTGAATGGGATGAGAGAGTCCATGTTATGTTGGAAAACAAAGGAGAGAGCGAAAGTCGGATATTCCGAAAAGAAGGAAAAGGAAAAATGAGATGAATGAAAAAAAATATATTTCGCTGGAAGCAGGATTTGAACCTACGCGGTGAAACACCAAGTGATGATGAGAATTCAAATCACTCGCCTTAACGACTCGGCCATTCCAGCTCGTGACGAAGAGGCTACCATTGGCAATTGTCATGCGTTTTTCATCCTTTAATCCAGTCAAAAGACCGTAAAACTATCTATATACTACGACGGCGGAGCCGTCCCTGCGTACTCCCACTGTCCTGCTTCTGGCTTTTCCTCTAATGGCTCCCATCTAAGCGCATATTAGCCCGTGGCAGGGGAAAAAGAGGGAGAGGACCTACGATTTCCACTCGACCATTTTTGCTGCGAGACTAAGCTCGTCCGCGGCGACATCCAGCGCTTCCTCGATCTGACCCTCATCCAACTGCTTTTCCACCACGCCGACATCCCCATTTGCGTTTTTGACGATGCCGAGTTTGCGCAGGGTGAGCGCCTCGACGCCCTGGCGGTACACGGAGGAGGCAGGGATGGACGCGAGAACGGAGAGCGTCTCTTCGTAGGTTTTTGTGAGCTGCGGGAGAGGATTCGGGTGGACGGCGAGACCCGTTATGCCCGTGGTGTGTTTGAGGACGTTCGCGAGCGGGCGAGTGACGCGGAACATTGGCCTCTCTCGGGTTCGACGATAATATGTACAAGGACGCAAGGGGTGTGGGTTTACCGGCGGAGTCTGAATTGTCTTCAAATCGTTTCGACCAACGACCACCATGGCCGCAGTGGCGCTCAACGTCCTGCCCTTCTTCCGTCGTTCTGCGTCCGGGGCTTTCGTCGCTGCGTCCCTCTTGCCTGCGTTCCTCACTCCCGCTTGGTCAATCCCCTCACTCAAGTCCCTGCTTGAGCTCATCCCGCCTTTCCTTCTTGCCGTGCCGAAATCTAAAATATCACACTCCCGCAAGTCCATGCGCAGTGCGAACAAGGGACTGAAGGATAAACAAAGTGCGTTTTCTAGACACTCGGCGGACTTGTAACTCGGCTCATCCCCGCCCTCCCCCAGACATTGTCAACTGCCCTGCATGCGGACAACCAAAACTCGCGCATCACCTCTGCCAAAGCTGTTATGGCTTTTTGAATCGGATGTGGAAAAAGAACAAAGGTCAAGAGATGCCCGACGTATGAATCTGTATGTCTATTGATTTGCGTCGTTGGTTTTCTCTCTCTCACTGACTGGAAGCTCAGACCATACTTTGCACAGACAATATGATATTGAGTACTACACATATTTTATCTCCCATAATGCAATATATATTTCCACGTGACTATTTGTGAGGAACCTTCTGAGCGCGATCGGGACGGGCACCCCTCGCTGGGAAACAATTATAAGAAGGGTCCTGATAATTTCCCTCACATTCCCCACCATGCTTCTTCCCTCCTCCCTGGCCTACCGCTTCCCCCACGTTGTCCGTGCTGCATCCACCAGGGCTGCCCCGCGTGGCCTCGCCGCCATTCTTCAGAAGAACCCAGACGATGTCGTCATTACCTTTGCGAAGCGGACTCCCATGGGAAGGGCCAAGAAGGGGCAATTCAAAGACGTGCCCGTCGACGAGCTGCTCTATGCTCTTTTCAAGGCAAGTATGTTCTTGCCCCGTTTTCCAACATTTAAACATCCCACTTAGGCGACCCTGGACAAGACCAGACTAGATCCCTCCAAGATAGACGATATCTGTGTTGGTAGGATATTTTTTATCATTATTCTTGCATTTTCCTGACGTGTAAAAGGAACATGCCATCCACCCTCGCCCTTGTACATGTCGCGTGCTGCGGCCTTGGCTGCTGGCATACCTCACAATGTGCCCATCTCGACTGTGAACAGGCTTTGCTCGTCCGGTCTGATGGCAATACGCACTATTGCACAATCTATCCAGGCAGGAGAGGCATCCCTTGGTCTCGCTCTTGGTGTCGAGAGCATGAGTGTCAAGTCGGTTTATCTGCACTCTACACTCGACTCTTGACTGACAGGCACATCACCAGCCCTCGTCCGACTCCGGAAGTGTGCCAGGCAGTCGACCAGTCACCCGAAGCCCATGATTGTATCCAGGTAAGATTTGGTGTATAAGCGAGAGATTTCTTCCCCTCATATCATGTAGCCGATGGGCTGGACATCGGAGATGGTCGCACAGACATACAAGGTTTCACGCCAAAAGCAGGACGAATACGCTTTGATTTCGCATACAAGGGCTAATAAAGTACTGCTTACTTTGAGTCGATTCTCTCCGCATTGTTCATGTCGTACAGGCATTAAATTCAGGCATCTTCCAAGATGAAATCATTCCGATTGAAATCAAAGGCACTGTTTACTCCAAGGACGATACTATACGACCAAATGTAACCTCCGAGTCTCTTACTTCTTTGAAACCAGTGTTTCCAAACTGGGGCGAAGCTTCCACTACAGCAGGAAATGCCAGTGGAGTTGGCGATGGGGCAGCCATTTGCGTTCTTGCGACGCGCGAGCGCGCGCAGAGAGAAGGTATGTCTATCATTGGCAAATGGGTCGGAAGCGCAATTGTTGGTACGTCCCGTCGAAGACTTTTGATATATTACAGAGACGAAACGATGACTTGCCAGGCGTTGAACCTAGATATATGGGTATTTCACCAATTTACGCAATCCCCAGAGTACTCTCGCAGCTTGGTCTGACAAAGGAAGAGATTGACGTCTTTGAGGTAATCATGAAACATTCAATAATGTTAGGCTTTAACTGATATTTGAATCAGATCAACGAAGCTTTCGCATCACAGTTTGCGTATTGCGTCGAACAACTCCAGATTCCTATTGAGAAGATCAATCCAAAGTATATTGTTCTTCACGTTTGTTCCCATTTGAATTGACCAACGTGATGACAGTGGCGGGTCCATTGCAATCTCTCATCCAGTCGGAATGAGTACGTTGTACCAACTACTTTTCAGATCACTCATAATTTTTGTCCAGCCGGTGCTCGTCAAGTCGCGACTGGTCTCGCAGAACTCCAGCGGACCAATGGAAAACTCTTGTGTACTAGTATGTGTGTTGGCAGTGGCATGGGGGCTGCGGCGGTTTTCGTCAATGAAGCACGCCACGAGTTGTCATAATAATCAAATGTATACAATTAGATATGAGGAGCGAGAATATGAGTACATGGACCGGAACCTATCGGGGTGTTTGTATTAGTACTGGAATCGAAACGAAGTGAATTAAAGGTGAAGGAAGAATCATCTCAGCAAGTCATTCATGTCAGTGAATCACGCGAGACAAAAGCCCCGTTGATCGTGAAACAGGTCTACTAAGAGGTGCCAAAGGTTGTAGAATAACAACACTCGTCATTGAAGAAGAAAACAAAAGTTAGATGGAAGAAACGGAGAAACTCACTGTGAATGGAAATGAACGGCGTGAGAAGAAAGGATATTCTGAATTTAGAGGGCTTTCGGCAAAATGCGGTGGTACTATCTAATTCCTCAAGCCACAGGAAGCGCGTGACTTGGAGTTTTCAAGGCAAGCTCGTCGTCGCCGCCAGTCGCATTTACTCCTCAAGATGTCTGCTCAAATCAGCAAGAAACGCAAGTTTGTCGCCGACGGTGTTTTCCGTGCTGAGCTCAACGAATTTTTCACCCGCGAACTTGCCGAGGAGGGATACTCTGGTTGCGATGTCCGAGTCACCCATGCCCGCACTGAGGTAATCTTCTTCTATTTCTTGTCTTTGCCAGTTTACTCACCCTTCAATCAAGATCATCATTCGCGCTACACACACCCAGGAAGTCCTAGGCGAGAAGGGCCGCCGCATCCGTGAACTCACTGCCCTCGTCCAAAAACGCTTCAAATTCCCCGAAAACTCCCTCGAGCTTTACGCTGAAAAGGTTCAATACCGTGGTCTCTCTGCGATCGCCCAGTGCGAGAGTTTGAGGTACAAGCTCCTCGGTGGTCTCGCTGTCCGCCGGTGTGTGCCAGCCCTCCGTCATACTTGCAAATCCGTCTTCTGATCGACTATTTCAGTGCTTGCTATGGTGTCCTTCGTTTCGTCATGGAGTCCGGTGCCAAGGGTTGTGAGGTTGTCGTCTCTGGCAAGCTCCGTGCTGCCCGTGCCAAGTCGATGAAGTTCACCGACGGTTTCATGCTGCACTCCGGTCAGCCCGCCCGTGATTTCGTCGACCACGCCGTCCGCCATGTGCTTCTCAAGCAGGGTGTCCTTGGTATCAAGGTTAAAATGTGTGTTCTGATTACAGACTGTCAATTCCAAACATTTCTGATTCTTCCCTCCTTAGTATGAAGGGATCTGATCCCGAAGGTCAAACTGGACCTCGTAAACCCCTTCCAGACTCCGTACAAATATTTGAACCTGCCGCGGACAAGGTTGTTACTGAACCTTCGTCTGAGACAAGAGAGCCTGTCTCCATTGCCCCTGTCGTTGAGGAAACTTTCGCTCCTCAGGAGGCATATCAACCGCCAGCTGAGGGTTACTCCGAGCAGCCAGTGTTTTGATCTGTTTCTGGTTCCCAATTGATTCATTGTAAACTTGATATATTGTCCTTTGGACATTGATATGGTCTTAGTAGGAACAACAGTATCGGTGCGAAGACGAGCTATGGAAGCTATACTTTCTGAGTGACACTACTACCTGCCAAACCACCTTGTGGCATGGAAATTGATAAAGTCTTCTCGGTCTCTTCGGAGCTGATCAGGACCTGGATAGAGCGTAATGTTTGTGAGGGGTCAGAAATGTCGAGCTCTCCGGAACTGAGTTTATAGATCATGGCGCTGTTTCCATCTGCTGAGATAGTGATATCTCCTTTAGATGGAGAGTGAATGGTGGTTGAGCCCCCATCGACGTCCCAGAAGACGATCATGCACAGATCATGAACCTCATCACATAGGGCAGATACATGTTCATCGTTCTGCACAGTTCGAAGGCGAAATTTTTCGCTCTTCTTTGAGAACTTCGTGAGATCTGCGCCAGGGAAAGCGGTATATGCAACTGGCATTGAGAGGGATTTGTGATCGATCCAAGCGGCAAAGAGATCGACAACAGCAGGAGGTTGAGCCGAGGTTCCTATAGTCGACCAATTACCAGTTTTCTGTCCTTGTTGTACCTCCAGTATCAGATTGGCAGAATCGTTTGGCGGCAAAATATATCCTATGTTCCCGTGCCACAGCGTTTGTGACTTAGTTTCGTCGAGGATCATTTCACCCTGAACAATGGAAGTTGTATGAAGACGTTGGTCAAGTACAGAGTATACTGGGGCACTGGTAGTCGATTCTATATTGGCTATCATCACATGTTGCACATCGTCGTCAAGGAAAAACCAAGCTTTCTGCCATTTCAGGGAATTGGTAAACGGATTTGAGTACCTCATAACAGCGAGTCCCCTTTGTCCATCTGAAACCCCGCCTACGAAGTTTTCGACACCGGTGTACTGCGTATGGCCGCAGGTCAGAGTTGTTGCACCATAATCGACTGTTATCCCCGGGATAAGATTCCAGTCCCAAGCAGCAGCAATATCTTCGTATTCGTCACCACGGATATATGTGTGTACCGTTCCATCGGAGAGATGAAATCCAAAAGGCTAGGATCTTCAATTTGTGATAATCCCAATCTCTGTCTCACACTTACATTCTGGGAATTAGTACATTCTGTGTTCTGAGTCCTCGATGAGTACATTTTGACACTAGTCACATAATTATGGCCACGATGGACCTGATATCAGGTGAGTATGACTTGCTTTCATCTTATAAGAAAACGTACCATGTAATCATTTGTAAAGAACATGCGGTTCCCCTTGAGATTCCCTGCATTAGCATTTGTCACGGTCTGCGACAAGCTCTCGGCGAATGTAACTAGGGATTCCGAAGACCAGGTTTGTCCCAATTCAAGAACTTGCGTCAGGTTCAAGTGGATGTGTCCTGTAGCTCTAAGCTATGGTTAATCAACAGATTTATCGGTCAGCATTGGTGGCGCAACTTACTGCGCGTCAGTGACGGGGAAGCTGATGAATCTTCCGAGAACAGACTAGTGAAAAGGCGTGAGTACCCAAAAGAGAAGAACCGGAACAACATACGAAGTCCCAATGCAGAGTTTCCGTTAAAGAGTTCCCATATATCATCCAGTGATCACCATCAAACAAGGTTCCCAGGGCTGCTTGTGCTGTGGCATCTGCAGCAAATTGAGTACCCCCAGCCTCTAATTCAAAACCAAGAATATCGTTAGCGCTATGCGTATACATTCGTAATCAGAAATGGAGCGAGTGGTGAAGGAGTGTAAAGGGACGTACTAATCCTTGCCTTAAGACAACAAAATGAGAAAACGTTCCAATAGAATGGAGCCTTCTCACCATAATTCCCATTATAGAGAATTCCACCATGCTGTCCTGTTGAGATAACCATTAATACTATATAACACGATACATTAAAACGAATTCTTATATTCACCAAAAGCCCCATCAGCTCGTATGCCATCAGCTTTGACAGTGTTTCTAACGCCGAGTTCCAAGTGAATCCTCCGAAACGCATCGTCAAGTACCGTAAGATTGGCCGTGACTAGAGACAAATCAATGCCAATACTAGCAACATCTAGAGTATTGGCTCCAGTCAAATATCCAACGCCTGGGATATTGGTATCGAACGTGTCATATGAGCGGACTAGCATTCTGGCACAACTGACAACCTCCGCAGGAGCAAGAGATTCATTCAACAAAACACAGCTTTGCCCTACAAGATCTGGGATCAAGATGATCTGTGGCCTCATTCAGAAGGCGAATCGTTCATGGTTATTTATGCTCACATTAGAAAACCAGTTGGTATTCCTGTGGATTTGACACATTCAATGCTAATTCTCTTCAAAGCTGTTCGGCGATATAACACCTACCATAGTGAGTTATCAGGATTGGTGCATGGACAAGATGCAGTTCCTCCTGATGCAAGACAGGCCAGGTTTGTGAAGTCTCGTGAGAACCAATAGGCCATGGCACTTGATATAGCTGTCCTGATGACGCTGTCCTTAACGTATTGATCTGTACCGGGGAGACCACCATGCCAAGCGGCTGCCATTACGACTGAAGGTGAAAGATGATCGATGAATTTCCCAACTCACGGTATCTTTAAAAGACTGACGTATACGCCGCCAATGCTCCTGAGCTGGCCAATTTGCTCGACGGGCGGCACAACCGGTCGTGTAATCGACTTCGTTAGCGGGCCATTTTCCATCTGGTCCCAGAGATGAAAGCCTAGATCAATCGATTATCCTGAGTATAATCCATATCAAGAAACGCATTGCAAACCAAGCAGAGATATTGTTAGTACGACCAGAAAGGCTACCGACGATTAGTTCTGATCGACGCTCGTATATGGTATCAAGATCTCCCTTGGCTGAATAGCTCGTTTTCGGAAAAGCAACTGAAGAGCTCGCGATGTCGGCGGAAGTCGGATTAGACAGCCACTCGGATGCATAGGCGCTCATACTGGATGTTGCCATTGTAAGCGTCTGGGATGGGTAGGACGGTGTATCAACTGAAGGGGCGGCGCTGTTACTAGATGTCTCCAATGACGCAGAGATGCTCGTATGGAGAGGTTCATTGATATCAACACAAATGGAAGGACGGAAATACGAGAGAGTAACAAGAATGAGACCAAAGAAAACCGGATTACGCTTCATCGTCTAGCGCACACAGATGACTTGCAATATTCATTTCTTATACCATAGTCATGCGCAAATATTGCGGATGTATGCTTCGCGTGATCGTAATCAGAAGGTTCTTACGTCTCCAAACGATATTGAAGGTAAAAAGACAATTTCGATCAGGGAAGCGATGGGACATGCGCACGACTGTGTTTCAAGATACTCATTCGGGATATTAGAAGTTGGCACCAATGAGCAGCAGGGAGTCCAAATGAAGTACATTGTCAGTTCTAGCGTTTGGCAGTATGAAAAGCAATGCGAATGAATAGAAGCCACATGGTCTGTAAGACGAGCCGAAAAGGAGGGTGTTGCACCAGCTGACCTTCTTCAAATGCACGAGGCCTAGTCAGGCAGCACACACAGTGATGCGAGGTCATTATGGCCTCCATTTAAGCATGTAACAGGTGAGGCTAATGATCATGATAGTGGGAAGACTATCATTACACATATCATGGCAGGTACTGTCATGCGGTTGAATAACTGAAGGCCGAACAGACAACCATACTACGATAAGATAGGGCTCATGTAAAACACGCTAACATCACGTGCCCAAGCGTGATTGCGTGCCATTTTGCCGAAATCCTAATGGCACTCTGCACAGGATAAAATCAAGGATTCTGTTCGCGCAGATTTCTCAATAAAGTATATTAAAGATTTCTGTGCAGATCAATTTCCAAAAAAATATTGAATTTATGGATGCCGTTAAGGAAATACATCCAAAAAGGTCCATAGCCACGACCTATCCGCACTCTTTGACGCGTCGCAGGTGTCGTACAATACGCAGAACATACCAAGATGTGCCTTACATAGCTACAAGCTATAGCAAATACAAAGAGAACTGTCTTGTCAAAACTCAAAAAAGTCAGAAGTGCGTACATGGATCCCAACAACTTTCATTTGATTCTGAGCATGTTTTTGACAAGATAACATGCTTGTTGTAATGGATGGAGTCGCACTGATTGAAATGCACAGGTTTGTTTCTCTTTGCTCAGTGAGAAAATTAATGAGAATGTAGATTTGCACAACGTGCTCAAAGGTTTATGGATGCCTATCACAAAGGCCCAAACGGCCAGCAGACAGCCTGGGCTGGAAAAAGGTATTACGTACATATAGTACTACCAGAATCACTGATGAAGGACCTTGAAAAAGATGGTATGTCATAGTTGTGAAGAGGCTCACGCAGATATTCATCAATAACACTAATTAAGGACGCGTCTGAAGCCTGGTCACATTGAGTCACATCACGTGACGTTAGCGTGTTCTTATCAAAAACGAGGAACTGTCTTGGAAACTCGAGGTTGTGTGGATTTGTCGACTCAGAGGTGCTTGAAAGTCGAAAGATGATGCAGAAAGACCCAGAAAACGAAGTTGGAGCTTAAAGATATACTCAAGTACAGAAGAAAGTATTTTATTTTAAATCAACGACTGGGTAACACTACTTCCGGCAAGCCCGCCGGTCGGCAAGCTGATCGCTAAAATTTTGAATCTATCTGTTCCCCAGGAAGAAGGGACAGAACCAGGTCCAAGGGTGAAGTTGAGTGTAATGTTTGTAAGCAATTGGGTGGGGTCTGCGATGGTCACAACCCAACTATCTGTGCGAAGAATGACAGCGCAGTTTCCTGTAGATTTTACCGTAACAGGTGCATCCCCAACTGTAGAGGGAATGGTAACTGATCCACCGGTATTAACCCAGAAGACCAACATGGCCGTGTCATGAGTAACATCTAATAGAGCGGAAATGCTACCGTCGTTGCGAATTGCCTGGAGCTGGGATGCTTGCGACTTTTGCTGGAATGAAGCGAGGGTAGTCCCAGGATAGATTACGTACGAGGAAGAAGAGGTTGTGTCTGTGTGGTTAAGCCACGCTGCAAATAAGTCAACAGTGGTTGGGGGATTAGTCGCAGTCCCGATTGTTTGCCAAGACCCAGTACGATTACCCAGTTGCAGTGAAAGCGAGGTTCCAGAATTTGATGTGTTGAACGTGTAACCAACACCACCATGCCACAAAGAGCGAGCAGATGTGAAATTACCGCTCTCAGCAGTGAGGCCGTCTATGAACACATCTCCGGAACGCCTGCGTTGATCTAAAACGGAGAATACGGGTGCAGATGTCGAAGAAGTTAATCTGGCAACCATGACGAACTGGACATCATTTTCGAGAAAGAACCATGTTTTCCGCCAATTTAGCGTCTTCGTCGTCGGAGTTTCGTACCTCATTGCCGCGACACCGATGTGACCGTCGGAGGCTCCCCCGACAAGCGACTGAGTGCCAGTTTTACGGGCGGTGTCGCAGGTAAGAGGGGTGGCACCATAATCCACCGTGATTCCTGGAATAAGATTCCAATCCCATGCAGCAAATATGTCTTCGTATTCGTTGCCCTGGACATACGTATAGAGAGTTCCGTCTGAAAGGTGGAATCCAAAAGGATTCTGAGAATTTGTACATTCGGTGTTCTGAGTTCGCTTGGAATACATCCGCAGCGTCGTGACATATCCATTCCCCCGTTGTACCTACAGTCATCGTGAGCTTCAAAATCAATACATGGTGGTACCCTTACCATGTAATCATTTGCGTAGAACATACGATTCCCTTGCAGTGCGCCAGAGTTTGCATCAGCTGTGTCCAGTGACAAGTGATCGTATACTTGAGAAATTGTAGGGGAATTCCAAAGCTGAGCCAGAATCTGGATTTGTGTAGTGTTGATCTTTAAGTTGGCAGTCGCTCTTGTGGGCTAATGAGAAAGTACCTATAGGTTAAGTCAATTTAACATACTGATTTAGAGAGACCGGGAGGCTGATAATGCGACCTAAAACTGACTGAAATTTCGAATTAGTAACAACTTAACAGATTTGAACACCCAGTGTTACTGACGAAATCCCAGTGTAAGACAGCGGTTACAACGTTGCGGAAGATCATCCACTGGCTTGCGTCAAGTAAAGTCGTAAAGGCATCTTGTGACGCTTTCGTGGCCTGAAACTCCGTAACGTCTGCTGCAATTTCCAAGGCAAATACGTCGTTGGCACTGAAGTTCTCTTACTTCTTCGTCGAACCAGTAATGTCAATTGACATACTAATCTTTGCCTAAACGAGGGACCGTTAATGAATAGTAATCAAGTATTGTGGTCAGAACTCAGTGTAGTGCTCACCATAATTTCCGTTATAGATAATGCCTGCATGCTGTCCTGGGTAAAAAAAATCGCATCAAGATCTCCAGTTCTATGATCCCAAAGTAATTCCAAGTTACCAAAAGAACCGTCTGCTCTTATGCCGTCTGCTTTAATGCCGTTTTTGATAACAAGCTCCGAGTGAACCCTGGCGTATGCACCTGATACCAAAGTTATGTTGGAAGTGGATAAACCTAGGTCGATGCCAATGCTGGCAATGTCTAGTGTATTCGCACCGGTAATTGCGCTGACTCCATTGATTCCTGTCTGGAAAGTGTTGTAAGCTCTTCCTGTCGTCAGAGCGCAACTAGCTTGTTCCGATGTCGTAAGGCTATTCCCTAGCAGAAGACACACTTGACCAACCCATGTGGGTATCAAAATGATCTGTCAAGAAGGAACTGAAGAAAATGAAAATCGAATTGCATGCGAGTGCCTCACGTTTGAATTCCAATTTTGATTCCAGAACCCAGGTGTCGAACATGGGCAGGCTGTTGTACCCCCAGAATCTAGGCACGCAGCTATCGTGAAATCTTGAGAGAACCAGAAGTTCATGGCAGTTGATATTGCAGCTCTGAGCTGCGTATCTCCCGTAAACTGATCTGCATTCTTGAGCCCGCCGTGCCATGCAGCAGCGAATGTATCTGATGGGAATGAAAAAAGGGCTACTCTAAAAGCTAGTAAGAAAACGCACTGATACGACTCCAATGACTTTGAGCGGGCCAACTCGCTTGTTGGGCGTCACAACCGGTGGCATAATTTACATCAGGCCAAGACCCATTTGCACTCAAAGTAGAGAGCCTATGCGACATGAACCTTAAGTGAGAAGAAGTCGACAACAATGATTACCAAGTTGCGATCGACGTTGCCCCAGTGGTTCCATAGATTATCCCATTGAGTCTGTTACTGCGAACTATATCAATGTCCGCACCAGTTACTGCAGTAAAAGAAATAAGTGGGAAGACGACAGCGATGGAAATATTTCGCTTCATCTCGGTGAGGGGATTGGTACATGGGACTCAGTTGCTTCCGATATTTATACCTCAGCACTTTTCGCGTGTGACCCAGGCGCAAGTGGAACGCAGGATGGCTGAAATGGTAACATAAGTGTTTACCCCATGATTCGGAGTCACTTCGCATACAAGGATGAGGCTGTCGCTCTGGGAAGCCAGGCTATCGCCATTATCGCCCAAAGGAATCTACCCGCATTAAGCAACACATCCTTTGGCCATAGATAGCAGGACCGAAAGAGAGAAAGTCGTAAAAAGCTTAAACAGGAAGCAGAGTAACCAAGTGTCTTTCAGTCATTCTCTTGTCTTGACTTGGAATGAGTATGGTGATTAGCGATTAGCCATTTTCTATAAAATCAATGACCAACTGCCATTATTTTTCCAAAGGTCGAGAATATTAAATCATATGTTCGGAGTGGGTTCGATTTGGGACAGGTCACATTACATATTTTTCCGTTCGCCCCCATGGGCACGGGAGATAGTCCGAGAATCATACAGTTTATGCGATTATTGCGAAGCTACGTTAAATTTAGTCAAGGAAATGATGACCGGAATGGCGTAGAACGCGAATGCGACCCAAGCCACTGATACCACATTGATAAGACATCAATAGACGAGTCAAAGTCACAAGCGGAAACGTGACTTACTAGTGAAAGCATTTCCTGTTGCTGCGACAAGTTTCGGTCCTTGTTGCACTTCAATCGTAATAGTATTATTAAAGTCCTGAACGGCTTTTCCGAACCACATGCGAACGATTAGAAACGCGGTGAGACCTGTTGCTTTTTCAGTCCAGTTGACATGAGATGGAAGAGTTATGCTACCTATGAAAAAGCCTATGAAGCCAACCCACGCAGAGATACGCTGAATCAAAGGTTTATGAAACACAGTGCCAAACTTCCCCATTTTATGATGGAAAGAAATCAGGGTGAAAGTGACAAAGAATGAGACCAAAAACCCTAGGGATATGGCGATGAAGGCAGGTGTGGAAGCCGTAGGAGGAGAAAGGAGCAGGCTGGGCGCACTGCTGGGAAATACCGACGTGTCTAACGCAATGTAGTTAGGCAAGTAGAGAGGGTGACCAGGCAGGAGCTATGCACCATAGACTGGAGTCAACGTTGGGCTCGTACAATTCAGCTGTGCCGCTTTATAGGCTTGAGAGCATGAGCCTACTGTTGCGTGAGTTGTCTGATATTGGCATATCGTATTGAAGACAAACCTAAGAAACCCAAGAAAATACTCGGTCCATCAACATTCTCTTGTACAGGCGACGTCGAGGGTGTCACGGTGAGGAGAGCAACTTGATTGTGCAACATGACAACTGGAGCCAAAAACGCAAAAGAGGAAAGCAAGAGTGCTGTGAGAAGCAGAAGGGGAGCAAGATATTGAGTAGCGGCTTTGGATAGACCTGCAATCATGGAGATTGATCTAATGAGATTAAAAGGAGAGTAAGAATTAGAATCGAGGATAGGACGGTGGAGATGTGCCAAGTAGCTCGCTCTGCGGCTTAATGGGTTCTTGTGGCTCAACACAACGGGTTCTTATAGCATGATGCATTATTCCCGAACGAGCGCAGAAGAATGAGAAGGACAAAAGACACATAGTCCAGGACAACGAATAACGTCAACAACCATTGTTGTACATAAGCTTCGTTAGAATGGACGCGCCATGGCCATTTTGACGACCAGGGTGCGTCTCAACAAAAGGGCTTGTGCCTTTTCAGGAAACTTGATGATCGCATTTTTTGACATCAATACTTCTAAACAATGAAGAGTACCAAAATAGATTCAAGCTTACTCCAACCGACACTCCATGACTATTGCCATTCCGTACTCTCAGATTTCTGACCTCCAAGTCCTTTCAGATCTTGTCAACAATAATCCAGAATGTTTTGCACAGGGGAGCAAAGATATTTGTTCAGTTGCCCTAGATGCCAGCAAATTTTTGTTCGACCTCGGTATGACTCTTCCTCTTCTGCACATATCTGTCACTATGATACGTCTCTCTGTAGCTGTATCTTCTGAAAAGTACTCGAAACATCATATAAACCAATTGATAGCTTCTCTTGAGCCGTCTTCCGCTCCGCAGACGCGATCACAGAGTGTTTCGAAAGGAAAGCGAAAGCGAACGCCCAGTCCACCTCCTCTCAGATCCTTCGTAGACAGTACACCAATTAATCATCTCTTTGTCGAAGGCATGAACGATGAACAGGTCTGGACTCAGCTGGATTTACGTTCCAAACACATATGCAAAACTCTTGAACACGTCCTCGAAGGCGGTCCCGACAGAGACGCGGAAGATGTAATAGAGGATAGTAGTTCTGAAGATGAATACGATGACGATGAGGATTTGAACAAGATGTTAAAAGCGATGGCGAATGGTGAAGACGTCGATTTCGATCTACCTGAGGGCGCGGACAATTCTTTCTCTGACGAGGACGTCACTGGGAGCAGTGAGGGAGAAATCGATGAAGGTGACGAAGAAGATCTGGACCATGAAGATGACTTGCCAGAAGGTGTTACAGACTTGCATGACCCATCCTCGGACGAAAGCGATACAGGACTGGACTTTTCATCTCCCCCTTTGAAACGCAAATCTCGTGGAAAACATTCTGAGCTTGATGACACATTTTTTGATCTGGCTTCCTTCAACGCTGAGACAGAAGCCGCAGAAGCCAAGTCATCGTCTCGGGGCCGGCTAGACGAAGAAGAGGACTCAGACGACAATGTATCAGTTGATCTATTTACTGCTTTGGACGGAGAAGAAGGTTTGAATGATACAGAAGAAAACACAGGAGGTAAGAGCGCGATTTACATCGTTGACCATTTCAAACATCTTTTCTCAGAGGCTATGTACAATGATTTCTTCCTACCACCCCGAAGGACCGTTCCAGTCAAACATCAAGTAGATGGCAAGTCCGGAAAAGTCCGGTTCCACGAGGAAGTTAGAGTCAAGAACATTAGGGCAAAAGGGAAGAATCTTCCACTCTACACAATGGACGACGATGATGAGGAAGATGAAGAAGGCGAAGATGAAGGTGAAGATGAAGAAAGAGATGAAGACATGGAGAGTGAACATGACGGTGCATTTCAAGGTCAGCGGAACTTGGACAAACAGGATCAGTTTGAGGTCGATGTTGAGGGCTCTGAGCTATCGAACGAAAATGACGAGGGTGATTCCGATGATGCAAGAGAAGCAATAGAACGTTTGAAAGATGACCTCTTCGCTGATGAAAGAGGTGATACCAACACAAATGGTGAAGCTACCTAGCATGTAATGTGTTCTGCGCCTAATGTCTCTTACTACAGATCTCTCGACTCATGAAAAGAGAATGGTTGAACTCCGAGAACAGATAGCAGAATTGGAGTCTGAAAATGTTGGACCCAAAGACTGGGTCTTAATGGGAGAGGCTGGTTCCAAGTCACGTCCGCAGAATTCTGTCCTTGAAGAAGATCTAGAATTCGAGCGAGCGATGAAAGCTGTTCCCGTTGTGACGGAAGACACTGTGCATAGTCTTGAAGAACGGATCAAAGCTCGAATATCCGAAAATCGTTTCGACGATGTCATTCGCGTCCGTCCACTAGATGACAGACCTTTCTTACCCTCTCGGGTCTTTGAGCTCAAGGATACAAAATCAGCCCAATCGCTGGCTCAGATCTACGAGGACGAATATATTGCGAGTCAAACAGGTGGGGTGGCTGGCGAGGATCGTGATGGGAAGCTCAAGAAGGAACATGAAGACATCGAGAAACTCTGGGAAGGCATATGTCACAAGCTTGACGCGTTGTGCAACTCCTACTTCTTACCGAAACAAGTGCGTGATTCTTCCGACCCCTAATAATCGATTTAGCTTGACGCTCGCATTAGCCCAAGGCCATTATCTCGACTGTCTCTAATGTGTCTACAGCGACTTTGGAGTCTGCACTTCCTACAACGAAGTCAATTACTACTATGTTGGCGCCTGAAGAAGTGTTTGCTCCTTCAGCCGCTCCCCCTCGAGCCAGGAGTGAACTCACACCTGCTGAAAAACGAGCTTTACGAGGACGGGAACGAAAAGCGAAGAAGAAGGCACGGGATGCGCTGGATAAAAACGTTGACAAGTTTGCGAGAGTCAAACGTATTGGCTCTGTCAAGAAGCAGAAGGAAGCAGCCCTGGAAAGTATTGTCAAGAGCGGCAAGGGTGTTACAGTTGTCGGTAAACCAAAAAAAGACCTGGCGAAGGGTCGGCGAAATCGATCAACATAGTTTATTTATCTTTGAATAGCCACTTAGAATGGAAACTCTTCAAACATAACGGGGGCTTCACACGCCTGTATATGGTCAGAGATACGCCAGCAATGTCAATTCATCTATGTGTTGGTCATTGTACCAGCAGTCGCTTCACTGAATTGCCTTGATAATAGTGAAGTGCTTTCTTAGTTTTTGACAGTGTGTAGCGAAAGCATGGCCCTTTGTCTGCCCAGAAAGTCAATCAGCAGTTGAACAAAACCATACACTAATCGGTATTGGCTACCTTCCTTGATGACATTCTCTTTTACGAGGTTGTTGTTTCTTCCAATTGGTGGATACCACGACTGGACAGTAAATCTGATGCCGAAAAAATGACCAATGACAACCAAGATACAGGTGTCTTTTCAAGGGTTCCTGCTAGGTTTGGTCTAATGGCGCACTCATGGGGGCATGCCTCCAGCTCGTTCAAGATAACATACGGTGGAAAATGCTTGTAAATTGTAAACAAGTATATTGTTGTACCATTGTAGAGTGCAAATTGATGGATGACTCTTTGTGACACTTGAATTTGACACTCGGTTGCTGTGCCTCTCACGTGATTGGAGAGAAGCGTCGACCCTTACGCTCAGCCAACAACTTACAACAAGACACTCATTATGCCTCTATTCAAGCGGAAAGAACAGAATCTTATCCCCCCCGTGGCGCAAGACACTCCTCGCTCGGGTCGGGTCAGCCCCGCCTCCCGATCGACATATCAATCGAATGCCAGCACATACATCGCTAGCCGAGATGGCGATCCTTACAATGCCCCTAGCAGCCTTAACACTCCCAGCAGCCGGTCTGCTTCGTACCCTACAGAAGAGACCCTTAGAGATAAATACAGCAGGAGTAACGGAGTTGGTGATGTTTACTCCCGTGGAACAGCAGAGATTGAGAAAGACCGTAACGAACTCTTTGCTGGTTACCAACCACAGAAATCCGGATCCGGACGGTTTTTTGATGGTCCGCAATCTGGACGCCCGGAGCCCAACCCAGGTGAAGAGAACGACGAGGACGTAGAGGGGATTAAACAACAAACCCGCTTCACCAAGCAAGAGAGCGTCACCTCGACAAGAAATGCTCTCCGGATGGCGCGGGAAGCTGAGGAAACCGCCCGCAATACTCTAACGCGACTTGGTGATCAATCAGGCATGTCTCTCCTCTTCCACTTGATATTAGTTTGCTTCATTTGTGACCTTAGAGAAGCTTGCAAACACTGAACGTCACCTGGATGTGGCCAAGGGCCATACCGCTCGCGCTGAGGATAATACCAACGAACTCAAACAGCTCAATCGTTCTATCTTCCGTCCAGTCATCGTTTTCAATAAAGACGCTAAACGTGCTGCGCAGGAAGCGAAAGTACAGGCACGCTATGACGAAGAACGCGAGGAAAGGGAAAAGACTATGATGGACATAAGAGAAACTCAGAACCGCCTTGGACGGGCAGCCACTTATGGTCGTGGAAACGAGGAAGAAGAACTCCTTGGTAATGGAGTTCGATCCCGTTTCAAGAATGCAGAACAACAGGCGGCCAGCAGACAGCAGAGGCAACGGTATCAATTCGAAGCGACGGCCTCCGATGATGAACTTGAGGATGAATTGGACAACAATCTGGATGAGATCAGTGAAGTTTCCAAGCGGCTTAAAGCGCTTGGCATGGCTATGGGTTCTGAGCTGGACAATCAGAATAGCCGAATTGACAGAATTGAGGGCAAAGCCGGTCGTGTCGAGCAAAAGCTCGTCATGAATACTCAACGCGTAAGTCGCCCATGCCTTGACATCGTCATCTTTTCTCAAGCAGCCCTTCCACAGCTGAAGAACATCAAGTAATCTAGCTGCGCAGTGCGCATTCAGCTTCTTCCTTTTTTATCACCATTGCACGTGCTATCCACAAGTTATGTAATCTAGATTCTACACGATCACAAGCAATTCATGTGACTTTGAGTCGAGGAAAAAATTAGTTCCGTTTCTGGTTCCATTCAAAAGTTGACTTTGGCCGCTTTTGACAACAACAACACTTGACGAATACTCAAACTCGCGTGTCTTTCTTCCGCACATTTTTGAAGATGGTTTCCGAATATGAAAAAGAAAAAGCGCGAAATATAGAGAGAGTAAATAGCCCCTGAAACGTTGCATTAAATTTCTTACTGAACGGTGAGTCTATTAGAATGCAGCGATATTGAGAAGTCTTGGGCTCCACAAACCTCTCTTTGAGCCGCTAGAACAGAAGCCAAAGGAAACAAAGCCAATTAAAAAGCGGAAAGCATCGATAGATATCGAAGAAAGCAATCCAGTCACGAAGGTAGCGCGAGTAGAGTCGCCTGTTTCTGGCGGAGTCCGTCGAAGCTCTAGGACCTCTGGAAGAAGAGTAGACTATACTGCGGAACAGGAACGAAGTACCTCGCGTCCGACAATAAAGGAGAAAAAGCCACCGCGCGCGACCAGCGAAGTAAATCAGGTTCGACAATATGACCCGTAAGTAGTTTCTAACGGACTTTGACAAGACAGAGTGATTTAGATCAATTCAGGAAGACGTTCGGCTCGATACCGGGTGTTGAAATTGGTTCTTGGTGGGCTACTAGGATGGAGTGTAGTCGAGACTCGATCCACGCGTACGTGACCATTGAGGTTAAAGATGGAACAGTTGAATCTCAATAAAAGAGAATTTACAAAGTCCTACGGTAGCAGGCATCTCTGGTGGACCCAAAGGCGCCTATAGTGTAGCGCTCAGCGGGGGATACGAGGACGACGTTGACCTTGGATATGCATTGTGAGTTTTAAACACTGCACCTACTATAGACGTCACTTATAATACGTGATCAGCACGTACACTGGTTCGGGTTGGTCCACGCCCCTTTGAGAGATTAGTTGACCGTTGGAATCTGAAGGGTTTTCTAGGTGGCAGAGATCTCAAGGGAACGAAAGCAGCTCCGAAGAATGTCAGTCCATCTTCGTACAACCATGCAATAGTCTTGTTCTTATGACGTCGTCGAAACTCCTCATAGCTTCGTACAGCACCGCAGAGCTCTGATCAAAGTTTCGATAGCCATGTTGGACTACTTTTCACTCGTGCGGCGAATTATTAACTGACTTGTCCGTTGCTTTGTAGTTCAACAGCGCATTGAAGGTCAGCCGCAAAGACTACTGGTTTGCACCACTTCTGAGTCTGGATGCAGCGTTCTTGCGAAACTGGTAAACCTATTAGAGTAGTACGAGGATACAAGCTTCGATCCAAGTATGCTCCAAGTGAAGGGTAATCGGTCCTTTCGAGTCGCCACTTGTTGGTCCTAATTTGGCGCTGCAGGTATCGGTATGACGGCCTATACAAAGTCGAAAAGGCATGAGCGAATAACTTGGGAGCCCCTGTTGATTACCGTCTGATTTGGAATATCGCTTCTAGGCATGGATAGAGGAAGGCTTGAATCCAGGGAAATATCTTGTGTGCAAATTTGCCTTCAAGGTGATTCGATTCCTGTGATTGGTACACCAATGTCCTTATCCAGTCTTGCAGAGGTTGCCCGACCAGCCGCCTTTACCAGTCAGAGCCGTAGAAGGGGATGAAGAGGCCGAAGTCACAGACGACTCGGAGAATCAGCAGGCTGAAGTTACCGACTCGGGGGCTGATGTTTCTAGCGAAGAGTCGGACCAAGCTAAAAAATAAACAGATCCTGGGATAGGACGCAACTGAAATTGCTGATGCCAAAGCGAGCAAAGTAGCAGGCAGGTAAGCTTGGGCCGCCTGTTCTTAATCCTCGTTCGGACTCTTCTTGATTGTAAAATATATGAGATACTCAAGCCCATCGATATTTCATGCTCTTTTATACCATGTATATAAACTACGATAAACCATCTTGAATTTTGTATATGCGAATTCAAAAAGTCTATCGCGACCCCAGGCCGATGACAAAAAGTGGTGACACATGAAGAAAAGTCCAGTGTACGTGTATCGAAACAACAAACCAGCGAAATGTGCTTAGAGCAGGAAAGAATGCAAATTACCGTATCGTATAATTAATTATGCACATACTACTGATCAAGAGCCTGCCGCACGATGTCCAGAAACTCTTCGCGGTCCTTATCCGAAGCTGAAGGATCGATTACCCTCCTGGCACTCCATAACTGATATAGGCCACGGATGGTGTTTTGAAGGGCGATTCTGGATTCGTTGTCTGGAGCAGCAGAATTGGACTGCAAAGACGGCGCGCGGGTCACAACTGAGTGTGGCGCAGAAAGCAACGCAGGCAACGAAGATTTCATCTTGTCTTCGGAGGATGCTGAGTCAAATCCAGAGTCAGAACCATCCAAGAGGGGCGAAGGGGGTCGAAAAGAAACGTTGGCAAGAAGGCGGGAAAGTCTTTCGGGAGATGGGGGCGCGAGTGGGTTGTAGGGGGAAGATGTTCGACGGCAGGGGAAATCTACGACAACACGCTCCTCGCGTGTTGTCGCGGGTGATGTAGATCGTTCAGAATCGGCCGATCCTGAGATATGTGAGTGGGGGTATGCCAGAGGAAGAGCGAGACTGACCATAAACAGTTGAATATTGAGCCCAATAAGCATCCTCGGCGATGTCTCCTTGATTGTCATTGTGGGCGTAAGCATCCCAGTAGGAGTCTGAGGGGTTTTCAAGGATGTTGTGAACGGAATCATAAGTGTTGGGAGGGAAAGGCATCAGGGCAAGATTGTGGAATTTCCAGCCATCTGGAGACCATTGGAAGACGAGACGAAGGCCCGGTGGATCGTTGGTGGAGATGGGGACATGGGCGAAAGATGATTCGGCATCTGTGGTATAGCGGACGGTGTATACGGGATGCTGGAGAGGGGATTGGAGGGATTGAAGGAGATCGATTGCTATCTGCTGAGCATTGGGTTGTGGTTCAGAGGGCCAGGCGAAATACTGGGCGGGTTGATGGTGGGAGATGTTGAGGAAATGGTGGCGCTGGGCGAGTGGGGCAGAGATGAGATGTGCGGGGAGCGGGGCGAGGGGAGCAATGTACTCGAGGACAAGGGCGACAAGGGGCTGTGGCAGCGGCTCTGGCGTTGTCATCAGAAGAGGCCTTCTTGGACACGTGACCAACTTCACAGTGACCATGAAGGCAGCGATCCTGCTCGCACTCGCTCTTCTGGCGCGGGCACAGGTATGTCGTCGCTTTTGCTTGTCTGGCCCCGCTCAATCCTCTAGTCCAATGCCACCAACTCCTCTCAGGCCGCGGTCACAACCACCTTTGTCACGCTCGGCCCAGACAGGCAGCTCAGCACTATCACCAGCACCTTCCTGTCCACCATCGCACCCACCCAGTCCGCCTCTCCCAACAACACCGTCTCTACCAACGGCACCATCTCAGCCAACAGCACCGCATCCGCAAACAGCACCGCATCTGCCTCCCGCAACTCCTCCTCCACCTCCACCACACCCCTTAATCTGCCCACTGCACCCACCGCAGTCGCGGCTGGTGGCGGTCCTAATGGCGCTCCCCTGCCAGGTGCCTCGGGAGGCGCATATGGTCCAGACGACAAGTACATCGCTGCTGCATCGACACTAGCCAGAAACTCAATAATTGTAGGAGTAGGAGGGCTGCTATTGTCTGGAGCATTGATGGTGCTCTAAAGCATTGGATATTCATTTTTACGGACAATTTAGAATACAGAAAGGACTTGTAATCCACACTAACACGGCAAATACCGACCACCCATACCATATGCTTTTTCCCCGTTTTACAAACTGCTATCCATCAATCAATCATTATCGTTTTGCGTTACGCACCATCATGACCAGCGTGTCTCAAGAAACACAACCAAAAAA